>JAPKLW010001616.1:159177-173193 GCA_026898455.1 Plectranthus barbatus | reverse complement strand
TGTGGTATCCTATATGTTGTAGAAAAACCAATCTTACAATGCAATAAAAGCAACATATTTGTAAATTTTATTGAGACATTATAGAAACACAAAATTATATCAAACGCTCTATTTTACTCTCATCATTTTCTGACGACTCAAGGTTTGGATCAGCTGCATCCAGTAACTGTCCATAACCATTCAAGCTCCACACCAAGTCCACCATTAAAACTTCATATTTTTGCTTAATTCACGATCAATTGGTGTTCTCCCACATGCTATTGCCTCAACTTTTGGTGCAGATACAGCAGAGCTGATGCTAGTCCTTGTGGAATTCTGTATCTGGTTTCCCATGTCTCAGCACTGAATTCACTTTGTAGAGATGGGAATCTAAGCTGCCGTTGGGCATGAATTCATACACGAGCAGTTGCTCTGCTCTTTGACGGCACCATCCCATGCATGAGTTCTACTAAGTTGATGTGCCTCAATTGGCTGATGATCTTGACCTTTTCTTTAGTAATAGAAGACGGAACCCGTGTGCCAAAGCAAAAACAAGCACCTTTACTCAATGCGATGATATACCTTTTTATGGTTATATGATGCTTTGGATCTTTCACTGCGCCTAGACTTTGATCTTGATTAGAACTCACGTCATTCGATGGTAGAGCCTTCTGGAGCTAGGAAGAAGGCGAGGCCATGGCCATAGTGGGATCTGCCGGACGAGTGAATGGAGAAGGAGAATTGAGTGGTGAAGTTGATCGGCGGGTTCCTGCGATTGGTTGTTCCATAGATGAAGCGTTTCTTTGTATATGGCTCGACTACCAGTTCTGTTGTTGGAGGCTTGATTCCACTCGTTGCCTTGGTCGTTGATGTAGGCGTCGCCGGTGAGGTTGAGGAGGTCGTCGGAGTTTCTGATGAAAGGCATGTTAAAGGATAATGCAAGTGCTGCATGGATCAATCCGAGGAAGGAGAGTTGAAATGGAGAAGTGTGCTGCTGTAGTCATGCAGGGGCGGAAATCTTGATAATTTCTTTAGAAAATTAAAAGTATTATTATTATTATTTTAATTTTTTTTTTGGAAAGAAAATTGAAGGGCTTTTATTTTAACTTGACTGCAGCGGGCAGGACTGGTTTAAATGCAAAAGTTTTTTATTTTATTTTTATTTCTTGAGAATTAAATTTAAAAGGAATTGGAACACTTTTAAGTGTTAACCATTTTAATGAAGTAAACGGTTTATGAGTTGGGATTTAAATAAATTTATGAGTTTTGTAATTTATTAAAATAAGAAAATAATAATTAATTTAACAATAAAATAAAATCTTAGTAAATTTAAAACATAAACACTTATTATCTGTTTGGAAGTATTCTAACCTTATTGCTATGTTTTGATGTGTCAAAGACAATATAAAAATCATCAGTTTATAAGTGTCTCTGATAAAAATCATCACTTTAGGATGTGTCTATATATCGAGTTGTAATAGGACAGATCAAGACAAACTGGTTTCCAGTACTTTGGACTTTGCAAGGTGATAAAAGAAATTATCTACATCCTAAGTACCAGTTTGGAGAATGCAAATGAAGAAAACTGGTTGACATCACCGGTACGAAACTAACTAGTTTTATTCAAGCATAGTACTCTCGCACACGGAGAGAAAGAGAACTAGTCAGAAGGAATCAATCCTCTTAAAGATCATAATTTAAGAATGGAGATTACTTAAAGTCTAAAGACCCTGGTGTTGGACCAATCTCGATGCCTCGGACTGTCAAGAAGAGTCTTTCTGACACACCGTACAATGTTAACATCCAGTGTCAGTAAAACAGAAGAAGGTGCAAACTTTCTAGAAAAGCAAGTTGTCCTTTGCGGAAGAGAGGCGCCTGATTGTACTTCATCCAAAATGTCTCTCAACGGCTACAATTTCAATACTTCATCTATTAATAGACGAATTGTTCCCACAAGAGAGGTTATCAATTTTCATAAAATAACGGTATCACCGAGCATTCAAGTGCTAAAAGCTTTCAAACGTTCAAGGGTAACTCCTTAGCTAACCATGTGTCATCTTTACACATGTAACTTGTTACTTTCTAAGCCCAAGTTTATTTCTTGGTGTTCTTATTCTCCAAGTAAGAAAATAACAATCACAACTTATCTCCAAGTTGTGATTCTCACGGGTGTCTGGCCAAAATATACAACGGTAACAGGAAGAACCTTAAAGTTCCCAAGTTCCAGAGACGGAGGCTGCGTGGTGTGCCCAGACATTGAATTTGTAAAGTGGAGGAAGCAACGACCTGGGCGAGTGAGCAAGCAGACTGATGGACACTGGCATTCATCACATTGCGATAAATCGTGAGAACCCTTGCATTCAGAAGCTTAGCATATTCCAGACTTAAAGTCTGAAAGAGGATGTAGTGCTTTTGTGTCTGAATCTCGATAAATTCTTTTGCATTTACTGCTATATTTACTTTTTCTTAAGGATTTAAAACTCTACACTACCTAAGTATTGAAGTATATTTTAAACTTGAACCTAATCACAAACTCGCTAACAATAAATCTTTCAAAGACACAAACTGGTGAGTAACAACCAGTTTGTTAGTGCAAGTTTCTCTCATAAAATTTTCGCTGCATATATCAAAACTCTAATCTCGGGACCAACAAGTAATATCAGAGCAGTTGGTCTTTACAAACTAGCTATTTTTAGTCACCGAATCCATATTTCCTACCATTTTTTTAGCGAGCTGGTTATAAGTTCATCAAGTTGAACAATGCAAAACTTCAACCATACTCGACAGATAAGTTTACCATATGGAAGAAGAGGTCTACCATAGTGCTCAAAACTATACATCCAGAAATGGTTGAAGTTATCGAGAGTGCACCAATCAAGATCTTAAAGGTCGACAATCGTCTAAGCGGATAAGAAAAACCAGAGATGGTCCAGAAGCTGTATGACGAATGGACACAAGAAGAGAAGAGACGCACCCAGTTGGATTTCGTAGCTCACAAGTTGATCCCGTCAGCACTTCCAGAGGCATTAGAAGAAGAAGTGATGCAATTCAATAATGTAAAGGAAGTCTAGGACTACTTGGCAGTCTATGCCAAGAGACCGAGCAGATGAAGGGGAATAAGCTTCAAGTTTGTGTTGACAAGTATGAATCTTTCTAGATGCTTCCTGGAGAAAATGCCAAAGTTATGGAAGTAAATTCAACACAATTGTGAGTGAGCTTAAGGCATTGGGCAGAGTTTACTCAACCGCGGATCTAAATGCCAAGATTTTGTCCAAGATGTCGAAGGAGGACAAGTTTGTCAAGACAACTAGTTTGAAAGAGAAACATCTCTCAAAGATCTCCACCAAGGAATTATTCGCTCAACTCCATGCTCGTGAATGGGATATCCAGATGGTGAACAAAAAAAATTGTTCATGTTGCCTGTTCACCAAACAAACATGTGATGATGTTGCTTACTTCGTAAAAAAATATATCAAATGGAGATCGAAGAAGCCATTCTACACCGACAAATCAACGGGTCAGTGAAGTTCAACAAAAAAGGCACCTACAATCTCAACCTCCTACAAGAAAGAAGGACAGAGCTCTGTGGAAGAGCTCGAAGAACAAATGAGGACACTTGCCAACCTTCTGGAGAAAGCAAAGGGCAATAACGAGTGGACAAGGAGGAGAGAGAGAGAGACTCTAGAAGATCTTCTAGCGTACAATATCAAAGGCCGTAACCAGTGCAATACTTTCAAGGACTGAAGTTTCTGACATTCTCGACAACGATGATGGCTATTACACATCGGATGATGAGTCAGAGGAAGAGGCACTAATGGTGTTTATGGCAACAATTGGAGAGAAGAATGAATATGTTGTAGAATCTAAATGAGGACTTTCTACATGTAATGCCTCTGCCCCAGGGCCCGAACGAGCTCACTTGAGGTTGGCCTCGTTACCCACCATTGGCCTGGACCGATTTCCAGACTGATGTCTGACCATACAAACCAACACAAGTCCTTTTTAGCGTTCTTTGTCTTCACTCACACGCACCCTAAGAAACTTCTTAAGGGGTCACCCATCTTTGTCCTACCCCAGGTCAAACACGCTTAACTTTGGGGATTTCCTAGAATGAGTGCGGGAAAAGATGATGCACCATGCTGGTATGAATAGCTCAATCAAATTCTTTAAGCCCTATAATTCTTGCATGGCTAGAATCCCTCTCATTTCGGTATGGCTCCATTCTTTCATGTCACCCTCCGCACACTTATTAGAAGTCTTAAAGGAATCGCTCTTTGTTCGTGTTTTTTCATTCACTAGCAATCACTCCATGCTTCGGCATCAGGTCGTCACACTGCAATTGTTGAGGAGGTCATCAACTCCTCATCAATTTCTATTCATTCTAGTGGTTGAGAGATGGAGTTTATGTAGGCTCGCAAATATCATCACGCACCAGTTCAAATCGAGCATTTTTATTTTTCCAAAGATACATCATTCACATAGATTATGTTGTTCATCAATGTGTGGAAGACAAAACAACATATTTTTCTTTTCAACAAAATAAACCCTTTGCAGTTAAGATTTTCGTACCTCAAATGCCAAATTTTGTAGCCATCATCGATTGTGCTTTAGAATGCACTTTCTTTCGTTGGTAGAAGACTCAATGAAAGATCTTATTTGGAGTCATCTTGATCATTGCCATAATGAGATTCTTTTTCTTGCCAACAATAGTGAAATGACCATTATTAAGTTCCACCTTGTAATCTTTCTACATCAGTTGTCCGACACTCAATAAATTTTAAGTGAGATTCAGCGCGAAGAGGACATCTTTGATGATATTGGTTTTCCCTTCTTATAGTTTTTTACCGCAATTACTCCTTTCCCAACGATCTTGTTCCCTTTGCCATCACCAAGTCTTACTTCGGATGAATAATACTCATCAGTTTCAACAAACATCTTTTTTGTTTTCTGACATATGATTGTTGCAGTCATTGTCAACATACTAAATATTTTTAGCATCTTGTTGAGAGTTTAGGCAAGAGTATAATACTTGTTCTTTATTTGTTTAATCTTTTGGTGAAGTTTGCTTCTTTTTTTTTCACCATCTTGTTGATATTAGCAATCTATTTGAGAATGAGCAAGATTTATGAACCACTTATATTAGAATCAATAATCACTTCTGTTGTAATTACTTTTTTCTACAAATGAGACAAAATTCTTCTGATCTTTGAGCATTGGTGATTCTACCATGTGTCCTTGAAGATTCTAAAAGAGTGGAATTTATTAATACCCATTTTCACTATATATATTATGAAAATACCCAAAATATTATATACATTAAAAAAATACCCACTGTACTTTTCTGACATTATTTTAGAATTTTGTTATAAATTTTTTCAAAAAAAATAAAGTTGATTGAAATATTTTGATTAAAATATATTTTTATGAAAGAGAGAAGGTCGGTGCCGGGTCTGTGTCGGACCATGACACAGACCCGACACCGACACAATCAAAATAAAATAAAAAAAATTATCTTTTTATTCATGTGAGTGGGTAGGTGTCTTGGGTCGCTGTTGATCGACAACGACCCAAGGCACCGACCACAATTAAGATAAAATATAAAAATATATATTTTTTATTTTTGTGAGTGGGTCGGTACTATGGGTCGGTGTCGCGTGACACTGACCCACTCACAAGAATAATATATATATATATATATATATATATATATATATATATAAATAGGTTAAATCATATGAGAATAGATGTTAATGTAAGAAATGAGAATAAATCTTAGCCTTTGATTTCACAAGATCTGCGGTCATGCTTTAATAATTTCCGTCTTCATTTAATCCTCCGCGAACTTCATTATTACATATTTAAGGGTATCATTGTCATTTAGCCTGATGGTATCTCCCTCAAATAATTTCTATTTTCATTTTATCCTCCGCGAACTTCATTATTACATATTTGGATCTGTAATTCCTTTTCTTTTCGATTTTATATAAGATTTCGATTGCCTTGTTGAGTCATCCAATACTCTAAAATTAAATTAAATTTTATTATTATTTAATTGAATTTTCTAATTTAATGAAGTTATAACAGACAAAATGAACTTAACATATTCTTCTGAAAAATCAAATTTATTTTTATTTAATTTATTTTTCCTATTTAATGAAGTATAGAGGAGAGATAAAATGAAGAGAACTGTTTCTAAAAATTTAATTTTTTCCTTTTAATGATGTATATAGGAGATAAAATGAAGAGAATTGAAATACTTTTTCCGAAAAAAATATTTTTATTTTATTTAATTTAACTTTTTCCATTTAATGAAATATAGAGGAGATAAAATGAAGAGAACTGTTTCTAAAAATTTGATTTTTTCATTTAATGATGTATATAGGAGATAAAATTAAGAGAATTGAAATCATTTTTTTCGAAAATTTGAATTTATTTTTATTTAATTTATTTTATAATGAACAACAATTGAGATAAAATGAAGAATAACTAAGATATAATGAAGAACTGCTAAGATAAAATGCATGTCACGTGTAACGTCGAATTTATTTTATAATGAATCACAATTGAGATAAAATGAAGAATAACTAAGATATAATAAAGAACTGCTAAGATAAAATGCATGTCACGTGTAACATCAAAATTCGAATCGAATTTATTTTATAATGATTTGCAATTGAGATGAAATGAAGTATAACTAAGATAAAATGAAGTATATAATACATAAAATGAGCAAAACACAACTTTTGCGCTCTATACGTTCGTAATGACTATGTTGCCCTTTAATGAAGTAAAATGATGATAAAATGCCGCATTTTTTGTTAAAGTTCTTATGTAATCTGGATCGTTGATGTTGTCAAATCTATGGATGAGATTTATTCTCATTACTCATGATAAAGACTATTCTCACCAGATCAGCCCCCTTATATATATATATAGGCGTAATCATATCACAAGTCTTCCTTAGATGGGAGAAGAGAATGAATTTGGGCCTTTAGTTTTTAAAAATGAATGGTCAAGATTTAATGTTGGAATTTATTTTATTACTTAATTTAATAATTAATTAATTCCATGAGAGGTTTAATAGTAATTAATACATTTCTTTTTTATTATTTCCATAACTACCTCCTGAAATCTCTCCTATGATTTAAAATCTCTCCCAAATTGAGATCTCATATCTCATATGTGATCGTGGGTGTTGTTTCTGCATTGAGGTTTGTCTCTATCACCACCGGCGGAGGAGCTCCTCAACCTGCTGCGGAACCTGGGGGAGGAGTGCACACTAGAGGATTGCAGGAAGATGATCAGAGGAATCAACATTCATGGGAATGGGACCAGCGATTTCGACGAGTTTAAGGTTATGATGATGAAGGGGTCTCGTTTCAACATTGCTAAGGTGGATTGATTTGATTCGTTATTAAGGTGGCCATCATCAAATGCTGATGATGATTGTCTCTCTCCATACATTCTTTCAGATCTACGTTTTAGATTTGTATCTTTATATATATTATTTTTCTCCAATTCTTTGATGTTTTAGGGAGAATTGGTTGTTTGTTAATTTTTCCATTTTTTATGATTAACGCGCATGCAATTGCAGTGCAGGTTATTAATTAAAAACTTATGGAGAAAATTTGTGATTAATATATTTGTTTATTTTTGTTATGTAAATTTGCATCAAATACGTCTGTAAATTAACATCAAACATGCCTGTAATGTTGCAATACTTCTTGTACTAAGTAAGGTTTTAGAATACGGTTGTATACCTTTCAGATGTAAGTTACATTATTTAAGCATGTAAATATGCATTACATATGCCTGTACAGTTGCAGTATTTCATGGATTGATTGACATTCTTAAAGCAATGTATAGTTGAAATATGTTTTGGTTTTACTCACGTAAGTTGCATCATATAAGCCTCTAAATATGCATTATATAAGCCTGAAAAGTTGCATTATATAACCTTACAAAGTTTCAGTATGTTTAATAGATTGGTTGATTAAAAATATATATTTTTTTATGTAAGTTGCATTATATAAGATTGTAAATATGCATAATTTCAGCCTGCACAGTTGCAGTACGTTTCATAAAGTAATTGAGATTTTTAGAATATAATTACTTTTAATTTTATAAATAATGCAATATTTATATTCTATATACTGCAAACCGATGGAAAAGATAATGCAATAGCAAATTGCTAAATTAGTTTGTTTACGGTTGCAGTATGTTTAATGGAAAGATTGAAGATTTAATAGCATAATTACATTTAAAATTACGGCTAATGCAATTTCATGGAAAATTTAATGTAATTGTACCTTGTTAAATTGATTTCTTTAAAATTCAAAATTCCCAAAAATGATGAAAAGTATAAAAATAGTTAATTTTGAAAAATATTCATTAAAATTCGAAATTAAGAATAAGTGGTGATAATGCAGCATAAAATTAGGGATTTTTCTAGATATAATGAGTGTGAAAAAGGATAAAAATAATTAATTTAGGAAAGTATTTATTAAAATTCGAAATAAAAAAAGGCAGGGATAATGGAGCATAAAATTAGGGATTCTCCTATTTTGTAGATTTAATGGGTATTAAAAATGACAAATTTACCCCGTTAATGCAACTATTTTTGCCTAGCGAATGCAACAAATATTTTCAGGATAAAAAAAATCATATCCGTTAATTTCCTGATTTGATGGCCCAGATTCATTCTCATCTCCCATCTAAGAGGTCACTTGAGACTTTAACGCACCCATATATATATATATAGAGTTGTATTCATATGTGAACCACCTCTCAAATGAGAGATGAGACCAATTTTAATTCGTTGATTATTTTATTTGAAAGGCTCTGATTAATTAACTTATTCTATATTCTATATTTTATAATTTCTTTTTATTATTTTTGTTGGGTATTTTTGGTATTATAATATTTCAATTAACATAGCTGTCCCTAAAATCTCTCCTACGTGATAATTCCATCTTTCATATTACCATAACAACTCCTAAATAATCTCCTATCTTTCATACCTAAATTATTCCCAGATTTATCTACCAAGTCGTAAGAAGTTTATACTTTGTATTCAACGGAGACGAATCTGCAATGACGACGGCTTGAGCAACGACGACATCTGCACGGCGACACCGCTACGATCTGCAGTAGGACGTCAACGACATCGTTTTTGATTTTATATTTTGACAATTTCGCTGATATAGTGGTTCAAATTGGTGTTGGCCATCTTCTCGTGAAATCATATTCATTTTAAACATGAAAGCAATTGACGAAGGTATTTCACTCATTAATTAGTTTTATTTGAGATGGTTTTTTCAGATTTTGTACGTCATAGCCATGTGAACATGCATCATGCAATACATTAAATCAATTATTTATAATTATATATAGTTGCAGTAATTTATAGTTAAAGTTGCATATATTAAGCCTATAATTTTGCATATATTCACGTATTGTAATTTAAGTTTATTTTTGTAGGTATTGGTATGCCAATTGTTCAGAAGCTCCTCCAAGCAATTCAAGGGACACTCTTTCTGCACTTTAGTAGATGGGGTTGAATTCTATAGAGACGGTGTAAAAATTATTGTATTCGATATTCATCTATCGAATTCAAAGAAGGAGATGTTTTAACTACGTAATTGCAATAATTAAGCGTGCAAATGTGCATTAATTAAACATGTAAACTTGCATATATCAAGCGTGTAAACTCGCAGTATATATTTTTTTATTTTATAAATATATGTAGTTTTAACAATTAAGCCTATAAACTTACAGTGTTTATGCTTGTAAACTTGCATTGATTAAGCCTGTAAATTTGTTTCATACAACTGATTGTTTATTATCTCCATGCAAACTTGGTATATTTTAAAATACTGCAATGAATTAGTTAATATAATGCATATGTTTTTTTTATAAATAATGCAACTTTCGACGAAATATAAATATTGTTATAATTTTGTGCTAATATTTTTAGAGTAATGCAACAATGCAACTATATAATGCATTATTTCGTTTAAAATAATGCATAATTGTGTGACTATTGATAAGCAAATTGATTTTTTTTAATTTTGTTTATTTTTAAAAATAAGACATTAATTACTGCAAGTTTTTATATCATTTATGGCAAATGAAATGTTACAAATAGTGCAGATTTTATTGATATACAAATTGGTTTTTAATTTTTGTTATTATTTTTAAATTAGACAATAATTATTACAAATGTTTATATCAAATATGGCAACTAAAATATTAAAAAACATGCAGATTTACTTAACATTTTGAATAAATATAATATAGGTTAACACAAAATATGTGGTATCACTTAATTTGATTTCTTCTTCGACAAATGGCAATAAAAAATTGAGGTAAGGGAATGGGGGTAAGTTTTAATAGCACTAAGTATAAGGAAATTAAATGCAGTAAAATTGGAAGTGGGGAATTTCAAATCATAGATTAAGTGGGAAAAGTATATTGACTCATTTATCTTTTTAATGCAATTTTTTATACTAAAAATTGCAGCGGATTTTTTTTTTTTTTTTAAAGTAAATTTGGATCGTCGAATATTTGATCTAATGGTACATATTAGGTCTTATATCTTATTTAAGAGGTGGTTGTCACTATAACGCATCCATATATATATATATATATTCTCTCTCCACCCACACCCCACCGACCCTCCCCTCCCTTTCACCCCCACTCCGACCCCCCCCCCCCCTCTCATCTTTCATATATATATATATATGTGCGTTAAAGTCACAAGTGGCCTCTTAGATGGTAGATGAGAATGCATCTGGGCCATCAAATCAGGAAATTAACAGATATGATATTTTTTTATCCTGAAAATGTTTGTTGCATTCGCTAGGCAAAAATAGTTGCATTAATTGGGTAAATTTGACATTTTTCATACCCATTAAATCTACAAAATAGGAGAATCCCTAATTTTATGTTCCATTATCCCTGTTTTCTTGGGATTTCGAATTTTAATAAATTAATTATTTTTAGCCTTTTTCACACTCATTATATCTAGGAAAATCCTTAATTTTATGTTGCATTATCGCGACTTATTATTAATTTCGAATTTTAATGAATATTTATCAAAATTAATTATTTTTATACTTTTTATCATTTTTGGGAATTTTGAATTTTAAAGAAATCAAATTAACAAGGTACAATTACATTATCTTTTTAATGAAATTGCATTATCTGTTATTTTAAATGTAATTATGCTATTAAATCTTCAATCTGTCCATTAAACATACTGCAACCGTAAAAAAACTAATTTAGCAATTTGTTATTGCATTATCTTTTCCATCGGTTTGCAATATGTAGAATATAAATATTTCATTATTCATAAAATTAAAATTAATTATATTCTAAAAATCTTAATCACTTTAAGAAACATACTGCAACTGTGCAGGCGTAAATTATGCATATTTACAATCTTATATAATTCAACTTACATAAAAAATAATAAATAATTATATTTTTAATCAACCAATCTATAAAACATACTGCAACTTTTTAAGCTTATATAATGTAACTTTGCAGGCTTATATAATGTATATTTACAAGTTTATATGATGCAACTTACTACAGTAAAATCAAAACATACTTCAACTTTGCAGGCTTATATAATGCATATTTGCATGCTTATATAATGCATATTTACAGGTTTATATAATGCAACTTGCATCAGAAAAATACACAACTATTTCAAAAACATTAATAATCTCATGAAGGATAATGCAACTGTACAGGCGTATATAATGCATATTTACAGGCTTATATAATGTAACTTATATATGAAAAAAAAAACAATTATGAAATATGCTTACAAATGCCATACACTCATCTCCCCCTCTCACTCTCTCTACCATTCAATATGGACAACGGTTGTCGGCAACCAAACACCGTCGACGAACAGAACATCGGTGAGCAGCGGTGGAACGGTCGTGTCTAGGGCAAAATTGGTTGTGTCTTCAACGAGTCGGGCAGCGCTTCTTGCGCCACCGGTGACAACTCGCCGTATACGCTGGCTGAGATCTCACTGCGTTCGCCACAATTATCGTCGTATTTTTACGATGTCAGCCTGGTGGATGGTTACAACTTACCTCTGCTGATCTAGCCATTTGGTCGGTGCGAGTCGGCTGGTTACATCGAGGATCTAAACCAGCGATGCCCTTCAGAGCTGAAGACCGCTGGCGACGCCGCCTGCAAAGGCCCCTGCAGCATGTTCTTGACCCCGGGGATCGTATACGGACGAAATTCTATGCAAATAAAAATTAAACAGATTTTGAGGATGATTTTGATTCTCAATTCAGAAGAGATTTTAAATCGTAGGAGAAATTTTAGGAGGTAGTTATGGAAAGAATTAAAAAGGAATGTATTAATTACTATTAAATCCTTCATGGAATTACTTAATTATTAAATTAAGTAATAAAATAAAATCCAGCATTAAATCTTGACCATTCATATTTTAAAACTAAAGGTCCAGATTTATTCTCTTCTCCCATATAAGGGAGACTTGTGATATGATTACGCCTATATATATATATATATATATATATATATATATATTTATAGGGTTGCATTATATGGTTACCTAGCTTTCCTATGTTATATGAGACTAAAATCCAACCTTTCAATTTAAATTTGGATGGATAGAATTAAGTTTAAATTTTTAATGATCAAATATATAATAAGGGTAATGAGGTAATTATTTATATTATTATTTCTCATTAACCAACTCAATGTTACGTTATTACTTGTTTCTCTCTCCCATCAATATTCTCTCTCCTTTATTATTCTTATAAAATTTTAAATAATCATAACTCATTCAATTCAAGTTATTTTTTTACATACTATATATCAAATTAAAGATAATTTAATTATCTTTCAAACGAAATCCCTATTACATATGTTAAGAATAAGATAATCGAAGTAAAATTAAATAATGTAATAGGTAAAGCTAAATAATGTACCATAATATAGAGAATAATGTAATGATATATTGTACTTACCTAATTTAGATGTTGTTCTTGTAAAAATTGGGGAAAATCTTGATTTCACAATTGCGGTTGCATTTTATTCATAAAAAAGGAGTTCGAGTGCTACATTATGTGTCGTCTTTGTATTATATTATCCATGTTTGTTTTTTCGGTTGCATGATATAGATCAAATTGTTGCATGAATGGTACATTGTGCATCAACTGAGTCATACATTATGTGTCACATGAGTATTACATTATTCATATCTGTTTTTTTGTGTTGCAGTATATAGATCAAAGTGTTGCCTGAATGGTACAATATGTGTTGTGGTACATTATGTATCGGCGTTATAGTACATTATTCAACCGTATGTACATTATTTATGTATGTATTTTTTATGGTTGCATGATATAGATCAAAGAGTTGTCTGAATGATACATTATATATTGAGTGAGTGGTACATTATGTATTGATTGTATATTACATTATTTGACTGTATATTATATTATTCATGTCTGTTTTTTTGCGGTTGCATGACGTTGATAAAAGTATTGTCTGAATGGTGCATTGTATATCGACTGATTAGTACATTATATGTTCATTGTATATTACATTATTAATGTCTGATTTATTGCCGAAAAAAGAAACAAATAGTTCTCTTTATTCATCAATCTGTAATTCTCTTTATTAGTATTATAGTATTACATTATTCTTATTATTATGTTACATTATTTAGTTTTAGCTATTACATTATTTGATTTTGCTACAATTACCTTATTCCTAACATATGCAATAGGGATTTCGTTTGAAAGGTAATTAAATTATCTTTAATTTGATATATAATAAGTGAAAAAATAATTTAAATTGAAGAAGTTATGATTATTTAAAGTTTATAGGAATTATAGAGGAGAGAGAAAAATGATAAGAGAAGGAAAAATAAAAAACAATTTGATTGGTTTATGAGAGAGAAAAATATAAATTAATTACCTAATCTACCTAATATACCCTTAATTTATAATTCCATATTAAAAATAAAAACTATTTCAT
>JAPKLW010001616.1:133456-148469 GCA_026898455.1 Plectranthus barbatus | reverse complement strand
GACTATTTACTTGCTTCCGCACGAATAAATATTTCTTCTTAAGACCATAACTTCCCTTAGCGTGCATTGTGTCGCACGTGGGACTGTCGCATAGGCCCGGTTTGGGGGCGCGACATATTTATTTAACAAGATAGAGTTTTACTTAAATAATTTTATAAGTTTGTGAATCTAAACAATTCTAAGAATTTAATTTATTTAAAATAATAATTAATATTTTAGAAATCTATTGTTTCTTAAATATTCTTTTAAATTATTTATTTAAAATAATATTACTTAGTAGTAAAAATATAGGTATATCATTTGTGTAACATAAAATTTATTTAAATACTTCCATCTAAATATAAAATAAGTATAGTATAAAATAGTTGATATTTATTTTTCCAAGATTTAATAATTTAATTATATTAAAATATTTTTAATATTTTTTCAAAAAATAGAGTGGCCCGTTGGGCAAACCCGTAGCCCGGCGGGTCCAGCCCATTTAACCCGCAACCCGTTTAGTCCGAACCATTTAGCGCTGTTTCTTATCGGTTAGAAAATTTTCAACCCTAACCCGGTGTTTAGCTCGAGTTATTCAGGCCAAACTCCCAAGCTAAATTGAATTCCTAGTCATCCATTTTCAAAGTGCATCGATCCTCTTGAATCATCCAAATAGATAAGTTTAAAGGTCACTTGAGGATTATAAACTAACCTTTCAACTATAAATACGTTGCACTAACATTTTTTACGTGATATGATATCGTAAGTTTATTATAGTTTACGAAATTACACACATTATAAACATAAGCATACAAATCAAAAATACTGAGATGCGCATTATATTATTCCAAATAAGACGATACTGATGGATGATAACCAAAGTCTACGCCTTCGTAGAATTTATGGTAGGAACCCAAACGAAATTATCAGCTGGGAAGAAATGACAGACCGGAGACGAGCCTGGTTCGGTCCCGAGCATCTCGAAGGCAACGTGACCACGCCCCCAACTAGAGGTATCCATGTGACAGACAGCAATGGCATCAACTTCATCACCCTTCTCACCACTCAGCGAAACTCTGTAAACCCTGCTCTCACTATCTTGGTAATGACAGTAGAACACTGTGTATGCGTATGGCATTGTGTGGCACGCCACCATCTTGGAAGCCGGAATCTGTTTGATCCCCACGATTGCATACTTCTGCACAACAGCATCACCTGATCGTTTAAGGTGAGTAGTGGATACATATTCTATTTGGGTGTCCGAACCGAAGATGGTGTGCAGGAATTCAGACATGGAATCCCAGGATGTGGAGCAGGTTTTAGTCTCTCCCTCAATAGGGTTTCTCTCGCATTCCTGCAGTGTTTCTTCCATGGCTCTAGCTTGAGGGGAGTCCGGAGAGAAGGAGAAGAGATGGAGGAGGTGAGGGAGATGTTGGAGCGAGAAGGGAATGGAATCGGCTTCTTGCTTGGAGAGTAAATGAGGAAGGGAATCCGATAATTCCCTTGCCGGGAAATAGATGGGGATGGTGTTTCCGAGTTTGAGGTCGTCCAAAAAGAAGAAGACGACCAGTGAAGGATCCATGTGATGCATATGTGTGTGGGAGTGAGAATGGATTTGCTGAATGCGTATATCAACAACAGCTCCATCAGATGAAACCTGAAAGTATGGATGAACTTTGTCAATTATCATCAATTAACCAATAAATAAGAAAAAGAAAAGAAGAGATCCTAAAATGAATAAATTAAAGAACTGCAGATTTCGACCTTGTATATATGTATAACTGCAAATCAATATAGCTTCAATAGTTCACTCATTTAGGATTAGTAAAAGGCATATGTCTTGTTATTCTATTGAATGGAGGAGAGAAATAAAATAGTCTAGGAGTGAATCAATATTTCTTTTCTACCAGTAAGTGTTATATATCCACTTAACTAGTCACAGCTAATAGAGAAAATCTATGCTAGCTAGCATTTAGCAATCGGCATCATCAATCAGAAAAATAACTTCCCTCAAGCTGAATTCTTCAATGTCAATATTTTACAAATTTATCAGTCTTCATTTGTTAAACTAACGAGAAACTTGGGTTAATTTGTTTTGGAGAAAGAGTAGGTTTCAGACTTTTAGCGAGAAGAGATTACCAGCAGAATATGAAGATGAAGCAGCAGGAGAAAGCACTGGCCAAACTTTGAATACATGGAGTCTGATCTCTTCTTCCCAATTCCACCTGATTCTGCCTTGTTTGTTTCTTCCCATATTCTATTTATCCTATTTTATTTTTTATTTTTATTTTCATTTACTCCCAATTATATAATATTTAATAAATAAGAAAAATATGAAATTTTATCCAAAATTTTATTTGTTAGGAAGTTTGTTTGGGAATTTTATTTGAAGTTTTATGTGTTAAGGGCTTTTATCCAAAAAAAATTTCAGCTTGAGAATTTTATCCAACTTAACTAATAGTAATTTTAATACGATAAATCACCCGTTAAATTTCGTGTAGTGTCAAACTCATTAATAATCCATGTTGACGTCAATTGTTCACGATATGGACTCTACATTAAATTTAACTAGTGATTATCGTAAAAAAAACTATTACGGATTAACATTACCTTTCATAGGGGTTAATATTACCTTTATCCTAAATCATTAATGTTAGTATGACTCATATATTGACAAAGGAAGGAGGCAGGCAGATGCCTGCTGCGAGCGGAGCGGAGCGAGCGTAGCGAGAGGAGCACAGCGCATCGAGCGGAGGCGGAGCCCCCGCGGTACGGTACAGAGTATTTTGGGAATTTTACACCTTGTAGGGTTTTAGTATAAATACATGATATATTGATGTATTTGATATACTGAATCAATAAAATTCGACTGCTCCGCCATGGACGTAGGCACATTGCCGAACCACGTAAATCTTGTGTTCTTTATTTTCTTGTCTTTAATTCGTATGCCAAATTATCATCGTTTCACAACAATTAACAATAAATAGGGACGGCTCCACCCCGCGGCGCAGCATAATTTTTTTTTATACAAACACATATATACATATAACATGAATTCTTAAATTAGCAGCCGACCCTTGATCTCAAATAGCCTACCCATCTGTCCTAAAAAAAAAAAAAGATTTTAGATTTAAGCCTGAACATGTAGATAAAATAGGTCATTAATATTTAAGCCCATTTCTTAAAAAGTGCTGTCCCAACTTTAATCAAATAAAAATAATCTGGCCCCACATTACTTAAATAATTTGACCCAGATTTAATTAAATTAAAATGCAAAATATATTGAATGCAAACAAAGGAGATAAGACAGAAGGGAAAAAAAAATCTTCTCCATCTTTCTAAGATTCAATAATTAATTAATACTAACTGTATTATTTTTCTGCATAATATTAAATTGTTGATGCTATTTTCAAAAAAAAACAATTACTTTAATGAGTCATCAAAACTTATTATATGCATATGACTTGATCCTAGTAACTCATTTGTTAAGTTTGATAATGAGAGAATATTTCTTTTTTATCAACTTATAATTACAAGATTTCTTTATGAAAAATCTTAGATCACAACTTTGCACATAATAGCATTATGTTTTATCATAACTTATTTTCAATGGTCTTTGTACTATTGGACTTGCAAAGAATATCTTGAAATGAAGTGCAACAATTCTTTTGATTTTGTTTATCGATTTATTGTGTTAGCATTGGTCTTACCGATCACAATAACTTCAGTTGAAATGTTCTTTTCTGCAATGAAAATTATTATGACTAATTTGCGCAACATAATGAAAAATGAATTCTTATGGATTATGTGGTATTTTACATTGACAATGAGTTTTTATAAATGTTGAAAGTAAAACAATTTTACAACGGTATTAAAACATGACATCATGGGGATGCCAATAGTCTAATTATTATAAATGACTAAGTATCAAATTTATTTATCGTACATTACCGTTAGTATAAAACTTATTTATTACAACTTTTTATATTATTTATATTTAACTACTTTAAATTTGATAATATTATATTGGCATAGTACAATCCCACGACGAGAAGATCCTCGCCACTGGCAATAAATAATAATACTTTATGTTCAAAATATTCAATTCAAAGTATTATCATTGGGGGTACACTTGTACCCCCAAATTTTTATTTCCTTGTTATTAAATTTATATATTCATTATCATTTATATATTTTTTATTATTTATTTATATAAATTTTTATATAATGTATCCCCAATTTAATTTAATTTATATATTGTATCCCCAGTTATAATTCTCTGGATCCGCCCCTGCCAATGTCGGCGCTGCATTTTAAAAATATTTTCTCATATTTTTTTTTCTCAAATACGAGGAAAAACTAAGAACAATCCATTCCTTATAAAAAGTATAGTGTGATGTACATTTGCTTACTAAAATCATAATTAATATTTATACATGTATAGATTTTTTAAATACTTAAATTTAATAATCCCATGCAATACACGGGTGAGATACTAGTCTATATATGTTGGTCCCAAAATCAGAGTGCTAAACTATGCAGCGGAAGGTTTGTCTATGCAGCGGAAGTATTAAAAGACAGTTGCACTGGTTCGAATAAACAAAGTATAGTCGGTTTAGTGTGTAGAAGACTTAAGCTTAGGTCTCTGTTCTAGTTAAGTCAGTTTCACAGCATATACTCTTCAATACATGGACAAGTATTGAAGGTTTCTAGAGTCAGTTTGTGAAACAGAAAAATAGAGCAAATACGAAAGTAAAACAGTAAACAACACACAAGATTTACAGTGGTTCGGATCTCAATATCCTACATCCACTCTTCAGACCCAAGGTCTGGATAATTCACTAAGAAAATTGTAATATCCCCTATTTAATTAAGTGAGTTTATGCTTAATTTATTAAATACAGGAATATTTAATTTCACAATATTATTATTATTTCCCTTTTGAGAAGGAATTAAACACCCGAGGAGATTGAAAGGTCAGAATTGTTCATATAATATATCGATGGGATTGTTTCGAGAAAACATGAGTGATCATAAAGTCACAAATTTTAAAAGAAGGATGAGCGCAACTATGGATCATTTGGAATGTTAATATTTGTGTTTAAATTCACAACTTGCACTTGGGAAGTCCATTCCTTAAACCGAGCTAGGGAATACTCGAAAATAAAATAAGAAAGGATACAAAATGATCGATATATTTTTCTGAGACCTGAGTAGTGTTTAATTAATTTTTAAATTTTGAGAAAATTGGACGATATTTATCTCCAAAAATTCAGAAATTAATATGAATGAGTAGAGTTCATTAAATGGGACATTTCCGTGTAATTGTATTTTTATTTGAATAAATGCAATTTAAATTATAAATTCGAGAGATTTAATTAACGGAGAAAATTATATACAAATTGAGGTGAAAGATTAAAACACCAAAGTTGTGACACGTGTGTGTTGTGGTGTGTCAAGTTAATTGGTGGGATTTGAGGTGCAATTAGAAATGGAGGTGAGGCGGTGTGATTGGGAAATATGTGTTCAAAACAAAAGAAATTATACATGTTTCACTTTCAAACAATTTCAATACAGCCACCTACGCCGCACACCCCACCTTCAACCAGCCCCTTTCCTCTCGTTTTTCCGGCCAACTACCACCACCGTTGGCAACACCACCACAACCATCGTGTAGCCTGTCATTCGAGGAGTGCGAGGAGTTCAAGCACGTCCTGTGAAGCAAAGAATTGGAGGAGGTATAAGTCGAAGAAGGTAGGCGTTCGTTTCAAAACCGTTACAGTATTGAATTGGTGAAACCTTCATATTTCTCTGTGAAATCGAGTTTGGTTGATTGTTTTGTATTCCTTATGATGTAGGAAATTGATTTATAGCTGGAGACACGAGTTTAGACGCTGAGAAGTGCCATACCATTGAGGAATACATACGTAAACTTCATATTTTTCCAAAAATTATCTTTGATCGTGAATGTGTTTTTGTCAAGTTTGGAGGCTTGAATCATGATCTATAGTGTTGTAGGACCATGTATATATGTTGGTTTGATGTTAGTTGTGTTCGGAGTCGATAAAAAATTTGATTTGCAGGTTTTCCGCCGCGAAGGAGAAAGGTAGAAGACGACCCATCCCGTTCGGAGTGGAAGTGTTTCGTTCGAGACAGGTGTCCCATTTGGGATGGAAGTGTCTCATTCGAGATAGGTGTCCCATTTGGGATTGAAGTGTCTCGTTTGAAACAGGTGTCTCGAATGGGATGGAAGCATCTCGTTTGGGATAGCCTCCTGATTTTCTGAAAAGTTGTTTTTTTGTTTAATCTTGATCCGTTTTGAGTTGTTTTTGAGTCATGATTTTAATACATGATATGAGAAGCATGTTAAGTGTAAGAAGAAGTGTTGGTATATGAATTTAAATTGAATTAAAGATATGGTTGAAACATGTTTGGTGTTGAAGTTTGGAAATGAGTTGGATTATGCAAAGTGTGTGTTTGGAGTTTGTCAAGTGAGACGTCTGTCCTAGTTTATCCATCCTACTTAGTTGTATATTGTGATTATTGAAGGTAGGAGATAAGGAGACCAAGCTCGATCTGCTCAATTAACAAGAAACATCTAGTTCATTAAAGCTTAACACCAGGTGGGAACTATTTCAGTATTAAATAAAATGCCTTTTCGAGCTTCATGCTTAGTTTTCAAAACGTGTGTGAAAATGATTTGTTTTAAATGACTGCTATGCATAAAATATTTTGTGCTATCATATCTGACCTCTGTTGACTGCTATCAACAGGGAGTTATTTAATGAGATGAGAACAAGCTACGTTCAGTACTTGAGCTAGTCTTATTATTTGTGCTAAAGGCTAGCTACCTTGTATGTTTGTGAGCTCGGGTGAGACGGTTGTGTACGTAAATGTTGGGAATTATCCCTAAAATCTCCCTTAGGACTTATTTGTAAAAGGTTTTGTTGGATCAAACTTTATCTAGTTGGTCGATCATTTGCTGAAATCTAGAGAGTCTAACGCAACTTGTAAACGTCCTGTATAAGTTAAACATCGAGTTGTAATAGACTAGTGTGCAATGAAGAATCCCTAGCAGAAAAGATAAGATGACTCGGAGAGTCAAACTCACGGACTGCTAGAGGAATTAACGAACAAGAACGCTAGCATAATGCTAAGGAATTAGCATTCGGACGTTTCAACAATCAATGAAGAATCACACATAATACAAGTCAAAGGATCTCAAGGAATATACCTTTAGCAACGTTGAAGCCGAGCTGCGACTCTGACAAAAAAAAGGACGCACAAGGAACGAGACTTTCCCTAAGTAGTCTGGGAAGTACATCTCTACTTAGAAAGGCGTTCTACCAGTTTAATCCATTCTTGGAGGAAGAAGCCGTTGTGTCTAACGGGTATAGAGATTCAAAGTTTTGAATCTCCAACTATAAAAGGCAGAATTCAAGAACTGGATAGACTACTGCTTTTATAAATCTACAAGTGCTCTTATCACTTTACTCACGAACGCTCAAGCTAAAAGATTCCCTTGACAAAGTGATCCTTAAAAGTAGTCAGTTGAGAGCCATCTTAAAGTCTATCTGAAGACTCTCAACAACCTGTGGTGTCGTTCATTGAAGTACTGACACTCCATTGAAGATATTCCTGATAGCATTCAAGGATATCTCAATCATTGGGATTCATTTCTTTCAGAAAGGAATCCAACAGTCACTCTTGAAAGATTGCGACTCACACGGGCATTAGCCGCAGACCTATTAAGTTCCGAGGCAAACTATAAACGCCCCATTAGCAAAGGACAAGTTTTACGAAGGTGCGCCCTTGACTTGCCCGGAGCTGTGTTAGGAGAAGTTCAGATTCACGGAGGATAGCTGTCAAGTAGCCAGGCCGAAAGCTCACTGCCTACTTAACTGGAAAGGCGATTCCTTGTACTCTGTATACTTTTCTAGTGAAATTCTTAGCGCTTCGGCTAAGGAGTGGACGTAGATCTATTTGATCGAACCACTATAAATCTTGTGTTCATTTACTGCTTTACTTACTGTTTTATTGGTTTACTGTTCGAAGATTGATTTAAAACCTAGCAACAGAGTTGCTAGTGTATATCTGTAAACTGACATAAAACATCAACTTGAGCTAAGAAAACATTTTGCTGTTAAAAATACTAAGTGCAAGTGACTTTAATCTATTCCGCTGCATTTCGTGTTAAGCTTTAAAAACACGACGACTCTGATATTTCGGTTGAGAAAACTTCTGGAATGAGTTCTGCATCAGTTGAGAAAACTTCTCACAGAGAGACATATTCTTTGACCCGAATATAATGTCATCGACATATATCTGCACCATTAGCATATCATCAGCATCCTTGATGATGAAGAGAGTCCTGTCGATCTTCCCTTTCCGAAATCCATTACTGATTAGGAACTGTGATAGCGTCTCGTACCAAGCCCTGGGCGCCTGTTTCAATCCATACAGGGCCTTTCTCAGCTTGTACACTTTGGTGCCTACTTCAAAGCCTGGAGGTTGTTCGACATATACTTCCTCCTTTAGCTCGCCATTCAAGAAGGCGCTCTTCACGTCCATTTGGAATACCATGAACCCATGATACGCTGCATACGCAAGGAACAGCCGTATCGCCTCCATTCTTGCAACTGGTGCGAAGGTCTCGTCGAAGTCGATGCCTTCACATTGCTTGTAACCTTTGGCGACTAAACGAGCTTTGTTTCTGATTACAATGCCATTCTCATCTCGCTTGTTCTTGAAAACCCACTTGGTGCCAATCACTGACTGATGTGATGGTCTCTCTACCAAGTCCCAAACATTGTTGCGAGTGAATTCCGCAAGCTCTTCTTGCATGGCATTGATCCAATCGGCAGATTCTAGTGCAACTCCTATGGAAGTAGGTTCCATTTGAGAGATAAAACAAGTCAGGAGCGCACTGCCGTGTCGAGTCTGAACAGAACCTTCTGGATCACCGAGAATAGCATCGGATGGGTGATTTCTCAGCCATTTGGGAAGATGAGAATCTGCTGGCGTTGGTTCTTCTGTCCTGATGACTGGTGCTTCCTGTATTTCACCAGTCGGAGCAGCAATTGCAACTGGTGGTTGTCCTTCACCAGTCGGAACAAACTCTTCGTCAGCTTCACTCTCTGACTGATCTCCTGATCCTTCTGCGGTATCTGCATCGTCAGCTGGTCCATCCACTCCAGCTGGTTCACCGTCTTCTTCTGGTTCAAAAATTCCAGACGGTATTCCCCCTGGATTATTGCCAGTTCCACTCAGGGAGATTGAGTGTAAGGTCTCAGCAAGGTCAATTGCATCACCGACCCTCCCGGATTGCTGATGGGCAACCGAGGATACTGGTTGTGAAGATGATCCAGTCATAGGTCTAGTCAAACCAGTTGGTTGAGCATTGGAAGAATTCCTGCCCAACTGATCAACGACATCATTGACCTCAGGAACATCTTCAGCCAGTTGTCGTAATGTCCTGCGCACTAAAGTAGCTTCATCAAAAACAACATTGCATGTTATTTCCACAAGCTTGGTGGTCTTGTTAAATACTCTATAGCCCTTGTGAGAGGGATGTCCATATCCAACAAGGACACCCTCATCAGCTTTAGGCGAAAAAGCATTTAACTTCGACTTACCATTATTATGGACATAACATGGTGAACCGAAAGCACGAAGATGATCTAGAGAAGGCTTACGACCAAAATAAACTTCGTAGGGAGTTTTCTTGAGTCTGTTGTTGATCCCGCTTCTATTCTGAGTATAGCAAGCCGTCACCAACGCTTCTCCCCAAAAACTCTGTCCTAAGCCGGATTCTGCCAGCATGGACCGGACCGCTTCTTTCAGCGTCCTGTTCCTACGTTCTGCCAGTCCATTCTGCTGCGGTTGCCTTGGTGCAGATCTTTCATGCTTAATGCCGGCTTCCACGCAAAAATCCATCAGCAGACTGTTGCAGAATTCTGTCCCATTGTCTGACCGTATCCGCTTTACCGTAGCTTCTCTCTGTTTCTGTGCTTTGACAATCAAATCTGGAAGAATGATTTTCACTTCATCCTTGGTTCTGAGAAGCTTTACCCAGGTATAGCGCGAGTAGTCATCGACTACCACCAGCGAATAACGTCTTCCTCCAATGGTTTGAGGTGCTACTGGTCCAAAGAGGTCCATATGTAGCAATTCGAGTACCCGACTGGTACTGGGGCAGACTGGCGACTGGTTCTTGAAGGACTTCTTAGTTTGCTTGCCCTGCTGGCATGCTTTGCAAATTCCTTCCTTCTTTAATCCTCCCTTGGGAAGTCCTTCCACAAGATCATGCTTGGCCAGGTAGTTGATAGTTCTGAAATTCAGATGACTCAACCTTTTGTGCCACAGCCAGTTAGTTTCCATAGTACTGGTGGCCACGAAGCATGAATCTGTCTTCCCGCTTTGCCAGTCAACGGTATAAAGTCCTCCGTTCCGAATACCTCTCAGCTTGATCTCGCCAGTCTTCTCATCCTTGATCTGGCACTCTGATTTCCCAAAGTGAACTGTGTAGCCACTATCGCACAGCTGACTGATACTCAGGAGGTTGTGCTTGAGAGAGGTGACAAGGGATACATTTAAAATTCTGACATCGTCCTTCTCGATGCAGCCCTTGCTAATAACTCTGCCCTTAGAGTTATCACCAAAAATAACTGGAGGTCCTTTGACCTTGATAAGATCTGCGAACAAATCCTCTTCACCAGTCATGTGAGCTGAACACCCACTATCTAGGATCCACTCTCTCGACCTCTGAAGCTGTGTTGCATGATCCTGTACCTGCAAGAAAGATAAAGAATATATTTAGGTCCCCGATCTTCTGCGGGTCCTGCAGGGTTAGATCGCTGAATGATTCCTTTCGGAATCCAGACTTTAGTGATTTTCAGCTTGGTTTTACCCTTGCTGATATCATCAGTAGCCTTTCCCTTCCTTTTGAAGTAATGCATGGGATTGGTTTGGGAAGGTGTGGCTGTGTGTGTGACTCCTTTGGAAGTATTCTTCCGCTGAGAGTTTCGGAAATATTTTTCCGGTTGTGTGTGTTGCCTTCGTGGTCTCTGGAAGTGTGGACCACCATGGCTAGCCTTCACAGCCCTTTGAGAAAACTTGTGATTGGGCTCAGGCCTCTGATAGGTATTCCTCCTATCAGGTATTATCCTTCTCTCAGAGTTACTCTGAGATTTGGATCCCTTGTAAGTATGCTGGTGATTGGCATACTTACGAGGTTGTGTGTGAATTCCCTTGACAGCTGGTGCTGGCTGTCGGATTCCACTGGTAGCTGACGCTGACTTCATTGCC
Organism: Plectranthus barbatus; assembly: GCA_026898455.1. Classification (NCBI taxonomy): domain Eukaryota; kingdom Viridiplantae; phylum Streptophyta; class Magnoliopsida; order Lamiales; family Lamiaceae; genus Plectranthus; species Plectranthus barbatus. The sequence goes on along the minus strand of JAPKLW010001616.1, from coordinate 137,183 downwards.
TTAGAATTATTCGGCTTAGTCTGCGTCTTAGGGTGTGCTGGCGTCCTGTCAGCAGAGGATTTTGCCAGTTGAGGTTTTTGTCGTGATGACTCACCTATGTATCTGGTCTTATTATTCCTGTGCTGATTAGCCATACGGGACTGACTGGTATTACCAGCTGGTGCTGATGCATTTACCAGTTTGCCCTTACCCTTAGCTGTGAGTTCGGGTTGGTTTATGCTCAAATCTTTTTCAAATCCCAACCCGGATTTGTCAGTAGGCTTTCTCCAATGGGATAGAGCCTCTTCCAAATTCTTGGAGCCTTTATTCAAAAAATTTATTTTATTTTCTTGCTCCAGAACGATGTTGTGAAAATTATCTCGCTTAGTTTTTGCAATTTGAAAATTTTGAAGCAATTCAAAGTGAGTCTTTTTCAGAGTGGCTAGCTCTTCACCGATTGACCTCGATTTTTCAATCTCATTGGTCAAAACAGAAATTTGATCTTTCAGCGAGGTGTTTTCGCCAGCCAAGACATTCTTTATTTCATAAAATTTCAAAAATTCTTGTTGAAGAATGTCTATAGTGACAGCTTCTGAGTCGGAGCAATGCGACTCAGCATCGTCTAGGATGCATGGAGACATGATGTGCAATGAGGGAACAGATTGTACCTGGTCGTCAGCAGCAAATGCTTGTTCCTCCTCACTGTCAGCACATTCTTCATGTGCTTCTTCTCCGAAAGCTACCATCAGCGCCAGTAGCGCTTCCTCTTCTGACTCTTCATCTGATGCATACTCTCCATCATCATGGTCAGGTATATCAGGAACCTCTGTCCTTGTCAGCATGGCCTTAGCAACGGCCTTGGATGCACGCTCTTCAAAGAGCTTCTTCAGCCTTTCCCGCTCATCTTTATCCACCTGTGGACATTCAAATTTAAGATGATCAGGGGATTGACATTGATAACAAGCACGGGGAGCTCTCTTGACGAATTTTCCATCAGTTGAGCTAAGAGATACTCCCTGTTTTGACTTGGCTTTCTCCAGAAGAACAGCCAGTCTCTTCATTTGTTGCTCAAGGTCTGCGATAGAGCTCTCGCTGCCTTTTGAGTTAGATCCTGACGGGGATGGGATCTCTTTCTGCTGGTTGTGCGATCCAGCAGGTCTGTCAGTGTGGAAAGGCTTCTTGTGCTTCCATTTGAAATCCCTCTTGACAAAGTAGGCTTCGTCTTGTGTTTTGATGCTGGGAGATCCAACGGTCCGAATGGCTTCATTTTTGTTCACCATTTGGATATCCCACTCATGTGCCTGGAGCTGAGCAAATAGCTCCTTGGGAGTCATCTTGGATAGATCCTTCTCCTTAAGAGATGTAGTCTTCACAAACCAATCCTCCTTGGGCATCTTTGACAGGATCTTTGCATTAAGCTCAGCATTCGAGTACTCCTTGTCCAAAGACTTCAGCTCGCTGACTATAGCATTGAATCTAGCTTCCATCTCCTTGATGGTTTCACCAGTCAGCATCTGGAATGACTCGTACTTGTCCACCGCAACTTGCAACTTGTTGCGCTTCATCTGATCTGTCTCCGTACAGAGACTATCAAGGTAGTCCCAGACTTCCTTGGCGCTGTCAAATTGGAGGGCTTCCTCCATCAGCGGATTTGGAAGAGATGATAAGATCATCTCGAGAGCAACGGAGTCCAGCTGATTCCGCCTCCTGTCTTCAGCGTTCCATTCTTCTGGGGGCTTTGGAATCTCAGCAGCTGGGCGATCTCCTAGCTGGTGTTGTGTCTTGGTGATCTCGATCGGCCCTTTCTCCAGTACGTCTTTCATCTCCGGATGGACGCTTTTCAGCTGAATGAGCGACCTCTTTTGCCATATATCATGCTTCTCCGGATTGTAGTTGAGTAGCTTCGGGATATTCATCTTGTGTACCTGAGCTAATCAACAGACAGAAAGAGTAGAGTGCAAGGAAACTTGGATCTCGGTCCTAAGCGACTCAGTGTACGACCAGTCTAGAAAGACCGACCGCGCCTGATACCACTTGTTGGTCCCGGTTTTTCAGAGTATAAACGTTACGCAGCGAAAATAATATTAAAGTGTTTCTTGCACGCTACTTACACACAGCTGACAACTGGCAACCGGTCAGCTGGTGCTGGTTACTCAGTACGCAACTGACAACTGGTCAGCTGGTGATTCAATACTTAGAATATTTTAGCCTTGTTTGCACAATTATATATCAGTGTCAGGATATACTCCAGCACTTGAGTGCTGGGTTTAAAATATGAATGAAATGCAGAAAGCTGATAAATAACAAAGGATTTTATAGTGGTTCGATCAATCAATCTACGTCCACTCTCCAGTCGAAGCACTGGAAATTCCACTAAGAGTAATCAGGTACAGGTCTCCTACGATCTATCTCTAGCTGGTGAATGCCTCGTCCACCAGTTCACTAGATCAACCGCTCCCGGTCCTGGATCCTTCTTCAACTCTTCACAGCTGATGGAGTGCGAGCACGTCACTTCAACCTCCACAGCTAGCTGGGTGTTTTAGTTCTCCCAAGAACGTAATGGTCTATACGGCAGAATGCCCGTAATAACTCAAGTGCTGGTAAGCACAGGAGCTGCTGTGAACTCTCTCGAAGGAGAAAGAACACCAAGTGAGATCTTGAACTTACAAGCTTAAAGCTTGAAGTCTCGTGTTTGATAAATCAACACACGGAAAGCTTTATGAAAAGCCTCAAAAGTACTTTATGCGTTCTTGTAATAATTTCAGTTCTTTCGGTGGTTGAGCAGATGAGTAGAATCATTCAATGTAACAACCGAGTCATCATTAGTTCTAAATGTTGGTGGTTGCAACGTATTTATAGCCGCAGGAACCGATTCAAACTTTCTAGCCATTTGGACGCATCCGGAAAGGTGTCAGACCTCGGATGTCCTTCTGACGACGGCAGGTATGTTTTTCCGGAAGGGAACCATACCTTTGACCGCTTTATCTGACACAGATCTCTTTGTGTCAGAACGGCTCTTTCTGTCAGTCCGAGGAATAAGACTGGCGTCTTGTGACTGATAGACTTTAAGTTATCCTTACTTAAAGTCATATTCTGTCAGTCGATTCCTCAGAGAATCTTCTTCTTGTCTCTACTACGCGGGGAGAGAGAATCTGGAATTCTACTGGTAACATCTGACTGGTAGATCATACTGGTGATCTTGTGCTGGCAGTCTCTGCTGGTGACTTGCCCTGGCATCATCAAAGTCTACCAAATCTCTAGATGTTAACTCTTCTCGGAATCTCCCATGACTGGTGAAATCACCGCTGGTGAATAGTGTAAGGAACACGCATTCTCCTGGTAAGGTTTGTCAGCCGCCTGCTGATGAAACCCTTCCCAACTGGTGAACAGTAGCCAGTCATAAGCGCTTCTCACCGCTGGTGAGCAGTGTCAGCACGAGTCTTTGTCAGCCGCCTGCTGATGAAACTCTTCCCAACTGGTGAACAGTAGCCAGTGGTAAGCGCTTCTCATGCTGGTGAACAGTGTCAGCATGAGTCTTGATCAGCTGCGACTTACAACTCAAAAGACCTAAACAGGACTTTACATTTAAGACTAGAGCTATGTAGAGACAACTGACGCTGGTAGGACTTAGGATTTGATCCACCAAAACTATAATCTAAACAAGAAAGCTACTGGGAAAGGAAACCTTAGACAGATTCCCAACAGGTGTCCCATTTGGGATGGAAGTGTCTCATTCGAGATAGGTGTC
>JAPKLW010001616.1:117820-133056 GCA_026898455.1 Plectranthus barbatus | reverse complement strand
ACCAAGGCACTGCTAACCAGGACAGAGATTGCTGATGAAGAAGAGTTCTATTGCTCATCAGAAGAAGATGATAGCGAAGAAGCCTTGTTTGTACTAATGGCAAACATCACTGAAGATCAGATTGCTGATGCGGACTACGATGCTGAGGAAACCAACGAATCAGCTCTAGCTGCTGAGGAAGCAGAGGTATTGTCCACTAACTCATTTAGCAATCAAATTATAGACAAATCGGAGGAATCACATTTCGATTCCGAACAAGATTATTTAGTGCAGCTATCATTAGAATTTGCAAAAATGTATGAAATCAAAAATGAGATTGTGGGAGAAAATGCTTCATTAAAACTTCACATTACAAGTTTAACCGAGGAAGTCGAGAGACTAAGGTTAGATAGTGAAGAACTCCTCAAATTAAAAGAAGATTTCTCACAGTTGTCAGAAAGATTTCAAACATTAGAAAAGGAAAACCAAACATTGAAAAACAAACCAAAAGAGGATTGCATTTGCATGTATGCATCCAGCAGGGCTGCTCTCAATGCCCTTGTAAGTAGTCAAAGACATCACTCTGATAAGTCTGGACTTGGATGTGAATCATCAAAAAGAATGTAAAAATCGAATGACAATTCTTTTATGCAAAATCCAATTTTGTTTGTAACTGCGGGGTATAGCTCTAATGAAAAAGGTAAAGGAGTAGTGTCTGCTGAAACTTTATCTACTAAGTCCTCAACTAAAATAAAGAACAAATCTCAGCAGAGTGTGTTCATTAGAACTCAGCAGAGGACTGTATCAAAAACAGCCAATAGTTCATCTGCTGGATCTCAGCAGAGGACAGAGTTTGCTAGGCCTTTATCTAATGGACCTCAGCAGAGGATCCTAAAGACAAATGCTGGACGCAACTCTAAGCCTCAGCAGAGGAATCAAATGATGAATAATAGGCAAGTAGTTGATACACCTCTGCAGAGAAATTCTAGAGTATACACTAAACACTACTCAACCAATCCTAGGATTACTGAGCATTCTAACACTAATGCAAGGATAGTACATCCTAATCTTCATCAGAGAAGGCCTGCACAGTACAATGCTGTGAGACCTAGCTACCCAAAGAATACACTGCATAGAAGGAATGTCTATGCAAAGCCTGAGCCCATTCCACATTATTCCTCAAAGGCGAGGACGGCTAAATTCACTCACTCATTTAGAAATAGAAATTTTATGCCAAAGGTCAAGAAAGTGGTGAATAGTGAAACCAAGACAAAAGTCTTGAAAATCACTAAGATGTGGGTTCCAAAAGGAACAATGCTTCATGCTAATCCTGCAGGACCCGACACTAAATGGGTACCTAAATTTGCTTGATTTACTTGCAGGAACAGGACTCCATAGCTACGGAAACTTGTATATCCAATGAATGGGTCCTGGACAGCGGTTGCTCTGCTCATATGACCGGGAATGAAGAATTATTCTCAGACATAAGAAGATTATTCAACGGTCCAAGAGTCAAGTTCGGAGACAACAGTGAAGGAGAAGTCGTTGGACGAGGTTGCATTGAAAGGAATGGTTTGAGAATCGTCAACGTAGCACTTGTCTCCAATCTGAAGTACAATTTACTCAGCATAAGTCAACTATGTGAAAATGGGTACATTGTATCTTTCAAAAATACTGGTTGTACTATTGCTGATGCTATTTCAGGAGAAGTAAAATTACGAGGGATCCGCAAGGGTGGACTATATATTGTCGATTGGCGAAGCGGCCTACAACATTCCTGTTTTCTAGCTCTCAATAAGGAGGAAACAACATGGCTATGGCATAAAAGGTTCAATCACTTAAATTTCAAGACCATTAACTATCTTGCCAAACATAAGCTTGTTGTAGGTCTACCAAATAGCACCTTCCGCAAAGAAGGAATATGCAAATCATGCCAACAAGGAAAGCAACCCAAATCATCCTTCAAGACAAATCTTGAAAAGGAGACTACTCAAAGGATTCTGGAATTGCTTCATATGGATCTATTTGGCCCAGTCACGCCACCCACTGTAAGTAAACCTCTATATACACTAGTGGTGGTTGATGACTTCTCGAGGTACACATGGGTACGCCTATTGAAGATGAAGGACGAAGTAAAGCTTATTTTGCCAGAATTGATTCTTAAAGAGCAAAACAGTAAAGAAGTCACTGTAAAGCGAATTCGATCCGACAATGGAACAGAATTCTGTAGTGGAGTGCTGATGGATTTTTGCGCTGAAGCTGGAATATCACATGAAAAATCTACAGCAAGGACTCCTCAACAGAATGGGCTAGCAGAAAGGAGGAATCGTACGCTGAAAGAAGCCGTTCGATCAATGTTAGCAGACTCCAACCTTCCTGCTAAATACTGGGGTGAAGCAGTCATGACTGCCTGCTACACACGGAATAGGAGTGCTATCACGAGCAGATTCAACAAAACTCCTTATGAAATATATCACGGTCGTAAGCCTTCCATAACTCATCTACGTGCTTTTGGTTCTACATGTTATATTCACAATAACGGTAAATCCAAACTTAATACCTTTTCACCAAAATCTGATGAGGGTGTTCTCCTTGGTTATGGACATCCTACTCATAAAGGTTATAGGGTATTAAATAAGATTACTGGGATTGTGGAAATAACATGCAACGTTATTTTTGATGAGTCTACTTTAGTGCGCAGTGAAAATAAAGGAGAAAAGATTAGCAATCATGAGACTAATGATGTCGATGATCAAACATTTCTAAATTCTTTCGAGAATATGAGTATTGATCCGACTAAGTCTATGACTGAATGCAATCCAAACGAGACGCACACAGCAGGGGATCAAACTGCTGACCAGGCCAGTGATGTTAATGATCATGCTGAGGCCAAACCTACACACATCATAACCAAATCAACTATTCTTGAAGTGATCAACGATGAAGACGACGAAGTAGCCTCAGATACCGCAAGATATGCTAAAGACGATGCTGAACCGTTGGAGGCTGTAGCAGACCAAATTGCAGCAGAACAATTGAATGCTGAAGTACCCACTGCTGAGATACCAGCCTCGGAGTTTCCCAGTCCTGAGATGACTGCTGATGAAATATCTACCGAAGATGTTCTTAATCGAAAAGATCCTATAGCAGAAGTTTCAAACAACGACGAAGAAAATGCTGACATTCCAAATGCCGAGAATTAGATAAATGACGAAAGGAATATTACAGCAGATGACGATCAAGAAGAAGCACCAGATGCTGAGAATTCAACACAAGTTAGACCTACTTGGTTACGTGCTCATCCTCCAGAAGGAATCCTTGGAAATGTTAATGATCCATTATTAACAAGGCGAGGAAATGCTAATGCAATGTTAGCGTGCTACATATCTAGTGAAGAACCCAAGAAAGTCGAAGAAGCTCTGCTAGACTCCGATTGGGTGAATGCTATGCAAGAGGAACTTGCAGAATTCACACGAAACAATGTGTGGGAGCTAGTGGACAGGCCAGAGCATCAAAGTGTGATAGGCACTAAGTGGGTGTTCAAAAACAAGAAGGATGAGTCTGGTACAGTTGTAAGAAATAAAGCAAGACTCGTAGCCAAAGGATACAGACAATGCGAGGGCATTGACTATGATGAGACATTCGCACCAGTGGCAAGACTGGAAGCAATCCGTCTATTCCTAGCATATGATGCATATCATGAGTTTGATGTAATGCAAATGGATGTGAAGAGTGCTTTTCTGAATGGCGAACTCAAGGAGGAAGTCTACGTCGAACAACCTCCAGGATTTGAACATGGCAATCAAGTTTACAAGCTCAAAAAGGCACTGTATGGTCTGAAGCAAGCACCAAGAGCCTGGTATGGAACCTTATCTAAGTTCCTGCTATCCAATGGATTTCAGAAAGGGAGGATAGATCAAACTCTCTTTCGCATCAAAGATGGAGATAGCATCCTGCTAGTTCAAATATATGTTGATGATATCATCTTTGGGTCGAAGAATCAAGATCTATGCGATAAATTCTCCGATCTCATGACCAGCAACTTTCAAATGAGCATGATGGGAAAAATGTCCTATTTCCTTGGATTACAAGTTCAACAGTCCAGAGAGGGGATCTTCATCCACCAGAAGAAGTATACTCGTGATCTTATTGCAAAATATTGTCCAGAAAAGACTAAGAGCCTACGAATTCCTATAAGCACAACCTGCATTGCTGCTCTTGAAAAGGAAGGAGAAGATATAAATCCTACTCTGTATCGAGGAATCATAGGGTCACTGCTATACCTCACTGCTAGCAGACCTGATATTTCCTATGCTGTTGGATTATGCGCAAGATATCAAGCCAATCCTAAGAAGACACACTTTGACACTGCTAAGAGGATTGTCCGCTATCTGAAGTGCACAGAAGGACTAGGAATCTGGTATCCTAGAGCTGATAGCCTTTCTCTAAGTGGATATTCAGATTCAGATTTCGGAGGATGCAAGATTGATAGGAAGAGCACAAGTGGCACGTGTCAATTTCTGGGACACAAGCTTATAAGCTGGTTTAGCAAGAAACAACATTCTGTTGCCACTTCGACCACCGAAGCAGAGTATGTGGCAGCTGCTAGTTGTTGTTCACAGATTATCTTGATAAAACAACAGTTGCAGGACTATGGAATTATTCCTGAATGTGTGCCAATCTATTGTGATAACAACAGTGCCATGTGTATCACAAAGAATCCCGTTAATCACTCCAGAACGAAGAACATTGATATTCGTCACCACTTCATCAGAGATCATCAGGAGAAGAAGGATATTGACGTCAAATATATATGCACTAAAGATCAAATTGCGGATATCTTTACAAAACCGCTTCCAGAGTCACGATTTAAGGAGTTATGCATTAAATTGGGACTTATGGAATTAGACGAGACCTTGGATGAATGAAATCTGGTTTTCATTCTTTCTGGATTTTAATGAAGATTTATTATTCGAAGTATAAAGTGCTCATTATTCAGCAGAGCACTTATGATTATTTTACAGAAGATGTTAACTATCTTGATCATTATTACGGATTTCTGTGATCTATGCAATTCATACTCAAGTCTGTGTACAGAAGATGCAGATAATGGGAAGATAACTCTTCATATATAGCGAAATGATGGAAGAACGATCACCTTACGCCCTTCAAGATTAAAGGGGGAGAAAATAGAATGGATGCAAACAGAGAAGAGAGGAGTGCGTACATATAAAAAAAAAATAGAGTTACATCAACTTCACGACATCAAACATCACATGGTACGGGGATCTCTTGGAAAGAAGTCGGATGGACGAAGGGTCGATAGGACAACAGCAAGATCAGGAACAGTTTGCTCCAGCAGCCAGCTAAGCTGCATCCCATTTGACAACCCGGCGCTAGGCCATACGTTGACAACTTCCCTCACCTGGTCAAATACAAGCTTCGCCCAATTGGCATGGAGCCATCCATCGTCGACCACCATCATCTCCTGCCAGACACCTTTGGTGAGAGATAGCTCCTCATCGGCATACATTCCGTTCACCATCCCGTTACAGATGTCGTACAAAATACCGTACTCAGGACGAAGGCCTAGTGGAGACACCGTCGTGGAGAACTCACTCCAATAACCCCTCTTCCAACGCTTCCAACTAGAGTACTCTGGCGCCACATCGCGAGAGCGATAGTCGAAGATAGAACTATCGCCCTGGGGTAAGCCGAAGTCTCGAGCGAAGGAATTAACAGTCCACTTCACCAAACGATTATTCAGAAAACCGAAGATGGCGTCACCCTCAACTTGCGCTTGACTGAAAAATTTCTGAAGCGCCTCTTCATGGAAGTGTTGAGGAGTAACAGTGACATACTTGTCAATCCCCGACGATATCAGTTTTTGCATCACCACATCCGGAACCCTGGGATCGCTCGCATAGCAACGACGAAGGTTCTCCTCACAGAAGATTGGATTTCGGCCGATAGTTAAATGATCAATGGGAGAATCCGGGGAACTTGGATTGGAGTAAGACGACACAGGGGATTCGTGGTGCGACACATTTGAAGAAGGAGAAGACATTTTCTAAAAGATTTTTGGAAAGACTGATTGAGATAAAGCAAAGGGAGTCTGAAACGTCTACTTATAGACGAATGGCAACCACCATATTAATGAGGGTCTGATCCATTGAGAACAGGAACGTCATGATTCAATGTGATGATTCACAACATTGGAAACTCAATCGTTGCCTCGAAATGAAAAGCGTTGTGACGATAGGCAGTCACAGGTCTAATCGAGTGCATGGCTCGAGAATCACAATAACTCCCTCAGGGATAGTGATTCGCTACGATCAGATTCACATTATTTCATCTTATCACTTATCAGGAGTCTACAGTATTCAGGCTCAATTGCTATCACTTCCGGAACACTGGATTTAAAAGTTATTATACTTGAGCTTGAGTTTTATGGAGTTTGATGCTGCGGTGGATGAATGAGTCCTAACTCTCATTCTATCTATGAGAATATTTCTGAAAGATGGATGTTCATTATCACATTTTGAACTACAAACACTGGAAGTACAAGAAAAAGCTACCACATCATCAACACAACATTTCTGCCAAAAGCTAACTACGAGTTATATGACGGCTACAAGGAAGGAAAATATCGAGCATTCCTCATCCACAGTTTGGGAATTGAGCTCTCAAGGGATAGAAGTCATAACCCATCAAGGGAAGCCCTTCAGAGACCAGATGAGGAAATGACTGCTCAAGCAACCAACTAAGCTGCATGCCTGTTGGTAGAGGAATCTGAGGGAAAAGATCAATGCATCTCTTCACTCCGTCGAAGAAGAATCCATCCCAGTCAACATCCTTCCTCTCCGCATCAATAGCCATCATGGGTCTCCAAATCCTCTGATTCATCACATAGTTCTCAGCAGGGACGCCAAAGGTGACATTGCTCACAACATCAAAGATGACCCTGTATTCCTCCTTCAAATGCAAGCATGAAGGAGATGGAGAAAACTCACAGTCAGCAGATTGTCTCCACTCATTCCAGTAGCGGACCTCTGGAGCAGTCAAATGGTGGAAAACATCCATAACTCGAACTGGACCTCGAGGAAGGCCGAATTTCTGTGAAAATAGGGCCGGAGTCCAGCAGACCACCTCATCATCAAAACAACTCCAGATGGCATCACCATCGACTTTACTCTTGAAGATAAACTTCTGAAGAGCTTGATTATGAAATCTTGACGGCATAGTTGTCAAGAATTGAGTTAGAGAACTCTCATGAAGAGCTCCCATCACAAAGTTTGGAACACGACAATTGCTACCGTATTCAAAATACAACCCTGATTCATGTAGAATCTGGTTGCGCGTGATAGATAGATCACTGGGAGATCTTGTAATGTTATACATCTTTGGAGCAAGTATAGAAGACAACGCTATATTCAAGGAAGAAGAGAAGATGAAGCTCAAGAAGGCTGGTTGAAAGATGAAGTTTAGGACGATAAGTACGAAGTTATTTATAGCCAGATCATGGCTCTATCTACAGAGTGACCATTCTTCCAAAATGTCTTATCAAATAAACTCAAAATCCAGAAGAGCAGAAGTCGAATAGTCTCGACAAAGGGGGAAGCGCCACCTGTTATAGTAATGCTACTTAAGGCAAATCATTCTACATGGATTTTCTGACGCTCTAATTCATGAAAGCTTAAAGAGGATAACAAAAGATAGCACAAATCTTTTGACTCAGACAGACATCTACCGCCTTAAAGGATAACACTCGATGACTATGTGTGGGAAATAGTAATTCATATCAGACACATATGCTAGCACAACAGAGACGACAAAAAGATGCAGAGATTCAATACATCCTTTTATTTATCAACAAGATGCTATTACAAGGAACAGAGAAGATTTGGAGTCAACATTACATTCAAAATCCTAAAAGGAAGAAGGCCTAAACGAAAAGAAGTCCGTGTTTACAAGATTCGATGGCCCCTCTGCTAATTGAGGGAAACTCTGCTCCAACAACCAACTAAGTTGCATCCCATTGAGTAGAGGCACGGCAGGATAATATTCAACGCAATCTCGAACGCTATAGTAGATGTACTTCGCCCAATCTACATCGGCTCCATCGTCAATTGCCATCATTAACTGCCATGTTTCCTTTGAAAAGAATGTATCGTCACAGCACTCTCCCATCAACATGTTGTTGGCTACTCGATAGAGCACCCAATAAGGAGTGCGCAAATCATATGCTGAGACCGACAAGGAAAATTTCGATGACGGAAGACGTCTCCATTTATGCCATGACGACCACTCAGGGGCAATATCTGTCACACGATGATTGAAAATGGAACCAGGGCCTCTGAGAAGACCGAATCGACGAGAGAAGACGTCTGGTGACCAATAGACGAGTTTGCCGAGGAAGAAACCATAAATGCTATCTTCCTCCACAGAACAACTCTCTATGAATTCTTGAAGAGTGTCGCCTTGAAACCGCCTTGGAGTAGTAGTGACAAATTGGGTTAATCCACTACGATTTAACCTTGACATGATCATCTCTACCACTCTCGGAGTATTGTCGTATAAGGAGTTCAAACCACCACCCTCGTGAAGAATCTGATTTCGGCGCAACTCAAGAGCTTGACCTGGTGAATCCATCTCGGTTCTTGGAAATTTTGTTTCAAGAAAAGGGATGATATGTCAACAAGGACACTTACAACAGGGTATTTATAAAGGAAAGATCTTAACTTATCTCGCCAGAATTGATCAGATTCAACCTTCCAGAGTTATTGTCAATCTGTCACCCTACGAATAGACAGACGCCACGACGGATAAGGTCAACTTCATTCTTGGGATACGTAATCGACATCGTCGCTTAATCTGCTAGCAATGAAGGCTCTGCTAGAGTTAAAGCATCTGCTAGCAAATACAATTTCTGCTAGAGATGAAGGCTCTGCTAGAGTTAAGGCCTCTGCTAGCAAATACAATTTCTGCTAGAGATGAAAGCTCTGCTAGAGTTAGGGCATCTGCTAGCAAATACAATCGCTGCTAGAAATACAATTTCTGCTAGAGTTACGGCATCTGCTAAAGATGTAATCTCTGCTAAAGATACAAACATCTGCTAGCAAGTGCAATCTCTGCTAAAGGAACAGACAGCTGCTAGAGTTAAGGCATCCGCTAGCGAATGCACTTTCTGCTAGAGATGAAAACTCTGCTAGGCATGGTACATCTGCTAACAAATGAGATATTTGCTAGAGTTGAAGTCTCTGCTAGAGACAAGGCCTTTGCTAACAAACACAATCTCTGCTATTGCCTTAGAATCTATGTCCAAAATACATGGCGCTCATCTGCCTGCTACAAGGAGGACACTTTGCTACCAACCATATCTTTGCTATAATCTTGAAAAGGTCATTAAACAAATGATTCAACAGGGAATTATCAAGAAGAGGCACGATATTGGATGCAGTTATAAATCTGTCAAAGTACAACGATACTACTTTCTATACATCATCAAAAGAAGGTTACAGCAAACGATTCATTCAAAGGGCGCGATCGGTACAAAAGGATAGAAATCTCTTCCTCGAAGATTCGAGGGCCCTAATGTAAGATCGCTGAATTTGTGTTCCAGCAACCAACTCAGTGGCATCCCATAGGGAAGATAGAGTCTTGGAAACTGCTGAACACTCTGCCGCACTCTCTGAAAGACGAATGCTGCCCAATCCACCTCTGCCCTGTCATCGATTGCCATCATAACCTTCCAAACCTCTCGAGTAAAGACCATGTCATCAGGATCAACTCCAACCACCATGCCACAAGCTATCTCAAAGAGTACTTGATAGCGCGTCTGCAACCCATACGCAGAAGGAGTTGGGGAGAATGGAAGATCGGGTGCACGTCTCCACTTCATCCATGAAGTCCACTCAGGAGTTATTTCAGCACTGCGATACTCCATCACAGGAATTGACCCCCTTGGTAGGCCAAATTCTGAAGCAAAGGACTCAGCAGACCACCTCACCAATCGGTTCATGAAGACACCAACAATGGAATCCCCAACCGGTTCACTCTTTCGCAGAAGATTTTGAAGATGTTCCATGTGGAATGCATGAGGTGTTAAAGTTATGAATCTAGCAACACCACTAGCTTGCAGACTGGACATTACCCACTCTGCTACGTGGTAATCCTCCTCATATTCCTCATACAGACCAACATCACAGAGGATTCTGTGACGCGGAACAAAAACAGATTGAACTTGCTCCATATCTTAGTGCTTGAAAAATTCTTTTTGGAGAAGAAGAGCGAGAAATTACAAAGAGTCGTAGCAAATGCATCGCATGTCTATGCTATTTATAAAAGGGAAATTAGTGACTGTTCACTGCTGAAGCTGAAGCGTCACTAAGAGGAGTGAGAAAACTCATTAATGTAAATGTCAAATCTGAAGTGGTCATGATCTCACATCAAAAGCAATGCCGAAATCATAACGATGAATTCGTAGCATACGTGGTAGCATCTGTTCAACTCTACCACCATCGGCTACTGAAGTTTTCTCATCAGATGTGGAAAGTTAGTGTTTCACTTTGAAGAAGCATTTAATGCACTCAGACGACGGCGACGAATGGGGTGTGCCACATCATCCACACCCGAGCTCCGAGAAGACGTGCCTCTACCCACGATCTGACTCTCAACCCCAACCGTCGATTATCATTAAAGTGAATTCAATCCTCGCCGAAGATTTATTCACATACTTTGAAATCCTTTACACCTTCATCTGATTTCGAAACACTTCAAATTCCGCCTTCAGAAACTTTCTCAAACCCTCCTCTGAAAAACCCTACCAAAATTCTCAGAAATTCCTACCCAACAATGAACTCAAATCAGGATTCTTCCATTCCTTCTCATCAAAATACAGTTTCATCTGAGAATCCTGAAAATGTTAATCTCCAACCACCATCATTTATTTATCCCTCAATCGCTTGCTCGCCCCTGCATGTTCGACATGCACCAGAATTCACAGGCATCGAGAAAAAGGAGGATATTGATGAGTCCATCCCTTACTACACCTTAGTCACCATGGCCAAACAGAAGAAGTTGTCCACACACTCGGGAGAACGGCGACGAGTTGCTCAAATTATGAAGGACAGAATTCTGTACATGCCGCTCGCCAACAAACAATTTCCTAAATGGATTTTGGATCTTCTTGACTCCGAGCTACTGGTAAAGTATCTCACTGCTAAACCTGATCGATTTCATCCGCATATGGTTTCTGAATTCTATGCTAGGGCTGTGATGAGCGATGATCAGAAATCTTTCAAAACTTGTGTCTATGGGAATATCATAGATGTGAATGCTGATTTACTTGCTCGCACTTTTGGTCTTCGCAATTATGGAACCAAAATCTCTCAGTATAAGATAACTGATACTGCCGAAATAGAAAGAAGATGGACCCTTTGGAAGAAGCCAGGAGAGAAGAAGAGAGTATTTAAGCCTAATACCTCAATTAACACCCTGACAGAGGAATACAAACTCCTCGCGGAGATTGTAATCAAGATGCTCCAGTGTGATGCAGGATCATACGCAGAGCTTTCTGCCAAGAAATATGCCGTGATGATGGCATTACACGACAATATTAAAGGCAATTGGGCCGAGTTCATCTTTGAACGTTGGGCAGAACATGTCAAGAAGAATGCTCACATGGGAATCGATGGAACATTCTCTTCAAATGTAAACTTTGGCTGAAGATTAGCAAACTATTGGAGATTTTGTTTACTAACAAAGGAGTAGATCTAGGAGTTGAACTTCTCTCTACCGATTACATTCCGGTAACACGTCGCAAGCCCAAACCAGTCAACGTCAGAAATCCTCGGAAGTTAAAAGGGAAATCTAACGTCGACAAGGATAAGCCTACCTCTCCAGAAGAACCAGATGACGCTAGTTTGGTGGAAGTCACTCTTCAACACTCTATTCCTATCTCTGAAGAAGAATTACAAGTGCTGAAGAAGAATGCAGAAACGGATCAATGCTTCCGAAATCTCGAGGAGATTGAAATGTTAGGAAATCTACCAGTTAACCAGATCAACGAAATAATGACTTCCAAAGAAGCAGAATCAACCATCGACTATTGGCACTTTAGCAGTTCCAATTTAATCACCACAGAGAGATGCTCCAAAACCACCAGCAGTAATAGCAAAGAAGAAGATCAGAAGACGGTTGGAACTTCCGTCTGACAAGAAAGTAATTGAAAAAGCAGGAGCAGAACAGGCGAGTACTGCAGCTGCTGAAAGTATTAACACATCGAAGAAGCATTCTACTGAGGACAGCAATGATCCAGATTACGTTCCTAAGTCTCTCAAAACTAGAGAAAAGCTTAATCAAGAATCAAGAAAAGCAAAAAGGAGGCGTATAGCTACTCTGAAGGAACTCGAAAAGAAAGATTACCAGAAATTCATCACT
Source organism: Plectranthus barbatus (assembly GCA_026898455.1). Taxonomy (NCBI): domain Eukaryota; kingdom Viridiplantae; phylum Streptophyta; class Magnoliopsida; order Lamiales; family Lamiaceae; genus Plectranthus; species Plectranthus barbatus. The sequence goes on along the minus strand of JAPKLW010001616.1, from coordinate 120,636 downwards.
AATTTGACATTCGAAAACAGAGACAGGCAATTCGAACGTGTCAAATCAGCTGCTGAAGAGTTCAGGGCACAGAAGAAAGTTGCTGAAGAAGCTAGCACCGAAGGCAATGCTAGTGGAAAAGTAAGTGCTGGCATAGTCAATGATACTCCAGCAGAGCATATACATCATTCCTTAGAACAAAGCCATGATGCTGGAGAAAGTCAAATTCCAGCAGAGAATGAAGAATTAACAAATACAGCAGAAGATGTTATCATGGGGGAAATCACAGGAGATTCGTATGCTGATCCACCTCATCTAGCAGAAGGAGCGGTGAAGAAAGGAAAAGAAAAGGCTGACATGGGAAAAGAGTCGATTTCACCTCCATCGATCAGCAGATCATATTTGAAGAAGAAGAATTATCAGACACGGAATTCTCAAAAAGGCTAGCATCTGGAGTCTTCAGTGAAACCCACTTCCCAAAGAAAAAGTCTCGCAGAAGAAATGCGGGAGAATCCAGTAGAGTTCGAGATGAATTATTACCAGAAATGCCAATGCAAACACACCTTGAAGAACAACCGAAGGAAACACTCCATGATCACCAATCTGCTGCAGATCAACTCAACGCTGAAACACCTCAACCTGATGAAAATGACTCTCACCTCTCGGAACCTGGATCATCTTGTCTCTCTGAATCTGATTCCGATGGAGAAGCTGAAGAGATTTACAATGCGAAGTTCTTGAGAAAAGAAACCACAGGATCCGAAGCTATTCTTCGTGTACCATTCCATGGACTGCCAGGACGTCGCTATGGACTCCGAAGAATTAGCCAATGGTGTGCAAAGGTTCATCCCGAGGATGCACTCAACTCTGATTTAGGACCTATGGCTGCAGAAATAGAGCAGTTCGTTGAATCTGAAACAGAGAGAGCCATAGCAGATCTATTCCACAGTGCATTGGATGAGTCAATACCCGAAGGACGTCTATTAGCACAAGAGTTTCGTCGATGGAAGAAGTTCGATTATATCATGCATCAACTCTGCTTTGAAGAAAGGATGCTCTGTATCGCAGCTAAAGGCTTAAACTTCTGGAGATATGAAGAACGTTGGTGTTTTGATTGGATTGATCAAGTTCCAGGGATGAAGCAGTTCTCAGATCAACAAGTAATGTGTAGACTTCATGCTATCAGAGATCATCGCATTATCTCTCAGAAGGCAGGACTACCCAAATCTACATTCGTCCCCGATGGATATTCTGACGCCAGGATTGAACTATCTAAGCAACAAGCCAAAGCGGCTGTTGCTTATGAGAAACGGCAGTTGGAATATAAATCTCAACAAGAGGACCGTCAGGAAGCTCGACGAAAGGCACGAGTCACTGAACGTGCTGCTCCGAGACTCGAGTATCCGGATAAGATGTTAGTTGAGATTCTGGACACTGATATCCAGAACATCATTGAAATTGATATTCAGAACATCATTGAGGCAACTCAGAAAAATGAAGATCAGCTTATTCATGAGATCACACAAGTTGTAGAGGCAGCTCATCGGATATTACTTGAAGAATTAAGCTATCAAGAGTATCTTGCTGCGAATACTAGTCATGAACAACCGTCAAATCCTGCGTCGAGTCAAGACCTCGTCATGACTACATCCTTCAATGCCTCTCCCATAACATCTCTACCAATGCCTTTCACACTCGCATCTGAGATAGCTGAGGCTTTCCACTCTTATCTGCAAACAGCCGTTGATGAAAGAATAGAAGTAGCAACCAGCCATCTAAGACGCGAAATGGATGAGATACGGAGCAATGTATCTCATGTACAAACGGAGGTTGCTGAAAACAAGTTAGTTGTTTCTGAGAATAGGGCAGGTCTTGAGGTTGTTCGTCAAGACATAGCAGACACCAGGACTCATGCAGAAGCAACGGTTGTGGCCTATGGTTCAAACATTTTTGGCTGCAATCAAAGAGGGGGAAGAAAGAAGAAAAGCTGACCGCGAAAGAAGAAAGAAAGAGAAACAGGAAGCAATAATAAGGGAACAAGAAAGGCTGAGGAAAGAAGAAAAAGCCAAAGAAGAACTCAAACAAAAGGAACTAGAAGCTAGACTTGAGCTACAACGACAGGAACATGAAGCCAAGCTAGAGCTACAGAAAATTGAACATGAATCTCAATTGCAAAAGATGGCAATGGAACAAGAGAAACTGGCCAAAGAACTGGAGCGTGAGGCTGCTGAAAGAGAAGCAGGAACTACTCTTGTTGAAAACTTCATGAAGTTCACTATGGAGAAGTTCGCGAACATTCAGAAGATTAATTCAGCAGACAATGAAAAAGAAAAGCCAGCGCCCGACTCATGAACGAAAAGGTCTATTTCTTTTTAATTTAAATTGCTCTGTATCCAATTTGTACTGAAACGTGCTATATCATATATAAAATTGGATCAGATTTTGACAAAATCTCTTTGTCCACTTCTGAATTTTACTGGTGTGCTATAGTTGATTTACACTCCTAGTGTATTCAACAAATTTGCATTGTGGACGTGATGATTATGTTTATGAATGATTGTCGTTTTAATGAATGCTAGAAAATCTAGCATATTGCTGTGTCGTAAAATTTTTAATCGAGAAATATTTCCCAGCAACTTTTGAGGGGGAATCTTACTACAATCATTCCTTTTGCTTGAACCTAGTTGGAAAAACTCTGTGATAGATTAGCATAAGATTGTAAAACACACACATTCTTCCACTCGGGTCAGCAAATGATAGTAAGCTTTGATCGCACCAAAAAGGGGGAAATTGTTGGGAATTATCCCTAAAATCTCCCTTAGGACTTATTTGTAAAA
>JAPKLW010001616.1:97342-117810 GCA_026898455.1 Plectranthus barbatus | reverse complement strand
AGTCACTCTTGAAAGATTGTGACTCACACGGGCATTAGCCGCAGACCTATTAAGTTCCGAGGCAAACTATAAATGCCCCATTAGCAAAGGACAAGTTTTGCGAAGGTGCGCCCTTGACTTGCCCGGAGTTGTGTTAGGAGAAGTTCAGATTCACGGAGGATAGCTGTCAAGTAGCCAGGCCGAAAGCTCACTCCCTACTTAACTGGAAAGGCGATTCCTTGTACTCTGTATACTTTTCTAGTGAAATTCTTAGCGCTTCCGCTAAGGAGTGGACGTAGATCTATTTGATCGAACCACTATAAATCTTGTGTTCATTTACTGCTTTACTTACTGTTTTATTGGTTTACTGTTCGAAGATTGATTTAAAACCTAGCAACAGAGTTGCTAGTGTATATCTGTAAACTGACATAAAACATCAACTTGAGCTAAGAAAACATTTTGCTGTTAAAAATACTAAGTGCAAGTGACTTTAATCTATTCCGCTGCATTTCGTGTTAAGCTTTAAAAACACGACGACTCTGATATTTCGGGACCAACAGTAAACCCTGAAAGGAAAAGTAATTGAATTATTCTTTATAACGACCGGGTCTCGATGTTGCGGCCCGAGACTAGTGCACTTGATGACAGTGGGTTGAGTGGTTCGTCCATTCCTAACTGTTCATCGTAACTTGGAAGTGGGCCAGCTTTCAGTTACACTATGGTAAACAGATATAATATCATGTTAGATAGCGTGCAAAATAAAATGATTTGGATAACACGGTTCTTTCAAGAAAAACCCGTGTTTATCTCTGTGAGTTGCATAGCATTCTTATTTAAACTGTATCTTTCGGGCATATTTCTATTGGGTACAATTTTACTCAGCCCCTCGTGTTATTTCTAAAACGCGCTGGTTGATCAGCAAGGATGGAGAGGTGGCGGTGTAAAGTATGGAGATGGATTGTGTAAAGCTTTTGAGATCCAGTGATATGTATCGCCATATGCATATCACCATCACGCTTGAACCCACTGCACCACGCTCTGCAAATGTTTTCCTTCCCGTGTTTAAATCTTTTGAAGAATCAGTTATTGCGAACATCTTTACTTGTGTTGTTTGAATATTATGGTTGATGAATGAGGTTTTCAGATGTTCTTTTAAATATTTTCAGGCTTCCGCAGTTTTTGAAATAATTATTGTTTAAAAATCATCAACCATGACTGTAACGTGCCTCGTAGTTAGGAAGGCTAATTGGGGGCGTTATAGAAGTGGTATCAGAGCCTTAGGTTTGAAAAAGGTTTGAAAAGAGATTGTGTTGAAAGGGGTCAAATTTTTTTTAAAGTGCTTTGAAACTGTTTGGGAAACTTTGAGTTTTAAACAGTTTGTGTCCTGAGATTTGATAGAAGGAGATTTTGCTCGTGCTTTACACCCCACTCCACCTTGCTTAACCTGAGGTATGTTTTAAAATGTTTTAAAGTTACCTTCTTGCAAAATTGTGAAGTGTTTGAGTCTTTTAAAAAGATTTGATGTTGAAAGAGATTTTGAAGAGATAGCACATTGTGATTGTGGCTATAAAAGTTTGAAAGTGTTGGTGTACCGATTGAAAATGATTTGAAATGATTTGAAATTTGTTCATGTGCTGAACAAAAAGGTGGTTGAAAGATGTTGTTAAAAGAATGTGTGTCATTTTGTATCGAGCAGAGTGCTGACACTGTTTGATTTAACGAAAGAAAGTGATTGATGTGGTGTTTTGAGAAAATTGCATGATTTCGAAAACTTATGAAGTTGTTTGGTTTTGACATCGGTGTGGTGATTTTGGGAAATTGTGACTTCAAAATGATGTGTTTAAAATGTGTTGCAAGCAGTGTAAACTTTTGTGTTAATGCTTAAAAAGATGTGTTAATTTTGAGCTAAGCTATAAGAAATGTGGAGAAATTGATTAACCTTGAAGGTTAGATTAGGATGGATTATGACATGACTAACTGACTGTTGGCTTTAATTGACGAACTTAGAATGATGGTTACACTTGAGTATAAGAGTGAGATATATGGTTGTTGAAATTGAAAATTTCATGTGAAACTGGAAAATCCAGTAGTTGGTGTTGAGTGTGCAGAATGCATGCAATGAGCCTGACAGATGTAGTCAGACTTAAGTGAGTGTGTCAGTGCAAGGATCCACTGGACCCTCGGCATGGTGTGCTGGAGGATAGAGTTGCCACCGAGACACAGGGTTGTGTTATGAGTTGTTGTTTTGGTTTATTGATGGGACTGACCATTTGTTGATGTGACAGATGGAGTAAGTTTGTTCAGGAGTCACTCACCATTTGAAGAAGATAACCTTATCCATGCCCTGGTAGAGTACCAGGATTTATGGGAGAGAGCGAGGGGACAGGGTATTACTGACGCAGAGGCCATGGAAAGAACTATGGAATTGATGCCGACTAAGTGGACTAATGGAGCTTTGGGGTTGGTCAGATCTCATAGTGATCCTCAGTCAGGTACAACCAGGAATTTTTGGGTATTTATGTCAGAGCTCATTCAGAAGGAGATTGTTGATGAGAATCCTTCGCCTACTTCTTCCAAGAGTACCCAGGCGTCCACGACAGGTGATGCACTGCAGTATAGGGCCAGACCTGGACCATCTTCATCTTCCTTAGCTCAGATCATAGCCCCAACCGAGTACCAGTCCATGGGAGCTTATGACCCTTATTCCGACCCAGTGGGACCGCTAGGATTTTGGGACTTTTTTGCACCACCTATTTAGTCTACACCTCAGGATTTTGGGGAGCCCAGTCGGGCTAATTTAGCTAAGGATTCAGACACGCATAGTGGGGATTATTTACCAAGGCCTACAAAGAGTGGTTGGGAGGACATGTTTGGAGGTTATGGGACTCTCCATGCACTGATTAGCATTTCTAGCGTTACGGAGTGTGGCAGAGATAAGAGGGCAGCCGCTCAGGATAAGGGAAAGGGAAAGATGAAGGACGAAGAGGAAGAGGAGGAGGAAGAGGACCCATCTGAGTGGTCCTATTGACTTCTTGTTGTTTTCTGTCTTGATTATGTACTGATGAGAGGATATGTTATTTATTTATTGTACTTGCGTTATTGCTTTTGTATCTTATTTTGATTTGGTTGTATCGAATGTATGTTGTTGTGGAGCTATGATCGTTGTATAATTGATAATTATGCTGTCTTCTTTGAGATGTTAATGTTGTGAGGACATTGGTTGATTGTGAGCTGATTGTTAATGATTATTATGTCATTAATTATGTCATTACAGAATATATTTAAAGATGGAGAATATACCATGTGGGAGAGGACGCGGCCATGGAAGAGGCCGAGGAAAAGGTAGAGGACGAGGGAGGGGTAATCCACAACAAGGTTTGGGAGCCCCAGTATTGGAAGAGGTGCCTATCTTCCATGAGCACGATGAGTATGAGACAATATCGGACAATGATAGCGTAATAGCTCAGGGAGGACATTTTTGACCATTGCCCGAAAGAGTGCCAGTTACTTCTTTGTTTCAGCTTGTGGAGACTTTCTGCAAGCAGCAGCCACCCACATTCGACGGGACCGGAGGTCCAGCAACCGTAGAGGATTGGGTGCGTGGACTGGAAAAGATTTTCAACCATATGCAATGCTATGAAATGGAGAAGGTAAATTGCATGGCCTACCAGCTAAAAGGAAAGGCTGATCACTGGTGGGAAACGTATGTCAAGTCTTTGGCACCAGAAGAACGATCTCATTTAAATTGGGAAAGGTTTAAGGAAGCACTGTATGAGAGATTTATCCCAAAGCAATACAGACGGGATAAGGAGGTCAATTTTTTCCAATTTGAGGAAGGAAAAATGACCGTGGAAGAGTATGATACCAGATTCGGGGAATTACTACAATTGGCGCCGCATCAGGTGGACACGCCTCAGAAGATGGCGAATAAGTTTTGAGGAGGTCTGCGCGAGGATATCTGTACCCACTTGGCAACAATGAAAGGGTTGAGCGATCAAGAATTATTAAGAAATGCCCTAGACATCGAGGCCTCCAAAAACATGAAGTAGATTCCAGAATGGGGAGCCCATGAAACACCGACCACAACCCCAGCTCAGAAGAGGAAATGAGAGGAGAATCTAAGACAGTTTCATCAGGGGCAAGAAAGTCAGAAGCGCCCTGATCAAGGATGTTATCAGAACCTTCAAGGGCACAATGATAATCAGATCTAATAGAGGAATAACAATCAGGCAGCTCCCAGAAGAGACCAGAGGGACATGGGCCCACTAAATTGCCCCAGGTGCGGGAGAAGACATGCCGGAGAATGCCAGCAGGGTAGGTTCAAATGCTATAATTGTGGAGGCGTAGGACAAATGGCCAACCAATGCCCTACACCTCACACTGCAGTAGGGAGCTGCCAGAACTTTCCAAGGCCGGCCAACCAGCAATTGAAGGCGACTAGGGGAAATTGCCAACCTTGGAGAGAAAATGTGGGAAATCAAGGTGGAGGCAGGTAGAATCGACAGTCGCCACCTAGGCGCCAGAATGAAGGTCAAGATGAAGGAAACCAGCCACCGAGGAGGGCTAGAGCTTATGCCCTAGAGGGTAACAGGGATGAAGGCAATCTCTCAGGTATGGGAGTTATAAATAATATACCTGTCATGGTATTGTTCGATACCAGAGCATCCCATACATTTATCTCATCTGCATGTGTTGAAGTATTAGGGCTTAAAGTAGAGAAAGGTAGGCAAGAACTGAACGTAGCAATGCCTTCAGGAAAAACAACTATCACTAATTTAGTATGTCGTGATTTAAGAATCAGAATGTACGAACATCAGATTTTAGTGGCTGAGTTGAATGTGATGGATATGTGTGACGTAGACATAACCCTAGGAATGGATTGGTTGTCGGAGAACAGGGCGATGATTTTGAGTCGAGAGAGGAAGGTGATTATTCTGTAGCCAGGAAATGAAGAGTCATTTGTCTATGGTTTCAGAAGAAGACAAAGAGTGCCAGTCATATCAGCGCTTCAAGCATCGAAGTTGTTGTGTAAAGCCGAGAACCAAGCTTTCTTGGTGTACTTAGTAGGAGAAGAAAAGCCTGATTTGATAGTCCAAGACGTGCCGATAGTGAGAGAGTTCGAAGATGTGTTTCCAGAGGAGTTTCCAGGACTGCCGCCAGACAGGCAGGTAGAATTTACAATAGACTTGGAACCAGGAGCGACACCGATTTCTAAGGCACCATAATGTATGGCTCCGAAGGAGTTGCAGGAACTGAAATTTCAATTACAAGAGCTATTGGATATGGGATTTATTCAACCGAGTGTTTCTCCTTGGGGAGCACTGGTCCTGTTTGTCAAAAAGAAGGATGGTTCGATGCGTATGTGCATTGACTATCGAGAGTTAAATAAGCTAACATTGAAGAATCGTTACCTGTTACCGAGGATCGATGATCTGTTTGATCAGCTCAAGGGAGAGAGTGTGTTTTCTAAGATTGATCTTAGATCGGGTTACCACCAGTTAAAGATCAAGAAGGAAGATATCCATCAGGATGAGATATGGCCATTATGAGTTTATTGTGATGCCGTTTGGAATAACGAATGTGCCTGCATTGTTCATGGATCTAATGAACAAGGTATTTCATCCTTATCACGATAATTTTGTTTTGGTATTTATCGATGATATCCTTATCTATTCGAAGAGCGAAGGAGAATATGAGAAGCACCTGAGAACGGTGTTACAGACTCTCAGGGACGAGAAGCTTTATGCCAAATTCAGCAAGTGTGCATTTTGGTTACAAGAAGTGACATTTCTTGGTCACATCGTGTCAGCCGATGGTTTAAAGGTAGATCCAGCAAAGATTCAGACGGTGACAGAGTGGAAGTCGCCAAAAATGCCAAATGGGATCAGAAGTTTCCTTGGTCTAGATGGATATTATAGGAGGTTAATTGAGGGCTTCTCAAAGATTGCGAAGCCAATGACACAATTGCTCCAGAAAGGGTTAAAGTTTGAATGGACAGAAGAGTGTGAAGAGAGCTTCCAGAGATTGAAGCAGCTTTTGACAACCGCGCCTATCTTGGCGGTGCCAGAACCAGATAAGAACTTTGAGATGTATATCGATGCATCCAAGAATGGACTCGGTTACATTTTAATGCAAGATGGGAAGGTGATAAGTTATGCCTCAAGATAGTTAAGACCGCACGAGGTGAATTATCCAACTTATGATTTAGAATTAGCGGCCACAATCCATGCATTGAAGATTTGGAGACACCATCTCTATTGAGTTAAATGTGTCATATTCACATATCATAAGAGCTTGAAGTACTTCTTCGAGCAGAAGAATCTGAATATGAGGTAGAGAAGATGGCTTGAATTGGTGAATGATTACGATCTAATAATAAACTATCACCCTAGCAAGGCAAACTCTATAACTGATGCCTTGAGCCGAAAAGGAGAGGCACAATTGGGATGTATGCTGATAAGAGAAGACAGTTTGATCAAAGAATTCAAAAAGCTTCATCTTGAAGTGATATCACCATCAGAAAGGGAGAGGTGTGACGTAGCAACGTTAACTGTCTTGCCAGATTTGAGAGAAAGAACCACTGGGGCACAGAGGAAGGACATGGAACTAGAGAAGCTACGTCAGAAGATCAGAGTCAAGCCGACAAGCGAGTATAGAGAGGCACCTAACAACGCGTTAATGTTCAAAGATAGAATTTTGGTGCCAAACGATGAGGACTTGAGGAATGAGATCATCAGTGAAGCTCATGACACGCCATACACCGCTCACCCAGGAAGTACGAAAATGTATCAAGATCTGAAGACCAAGTACTGGTGGGACGGTATGAAAAGAGACGTAGCCGTGTACGTGGAGAGATGATTAGCTTGTCAGCAGGTCAAGGCTTTACATCAATGGCCGTATGGGAAATTGCAGTCGTTAGACATTCCTGAATGGAAATGGGAGCATATTGCCATGGACTTTGTTACGGGATTGCCGAAGTCACAGAGAGGAAATACGGCGATATGGGTTATAGTGGACCGTCTAACGAAGAGCGCGCAGTTTTTGCCAATTCGAATTACTTATGGGTCAGATAAGTTGGCACAACTGTATATTAAGGAAATTGTCAGACTGGACGGAGTGCCGATTACTATCACGTCTGACAGAGATGTGAAGTTCACATCTCATTTTTGGATGAGTATGCAATAAGAGTTGGGAACGCGCTTAAATTTCAGCACAACATTTCACCCACAAACCAATGGTCGGTCTGAGAGGACCATCCAGACGCTTGAAGACATGTTGAGATTAGTTGTCCTCGATCGAGGAGGGAGTTGGGAGCCAATCTTACCATTGATCGAGTTCCCATATAACAACAGTTACAAGGCAACGATTGGTATAGCCCCGTATGAAGCCTTGTACGGAAAAAAATGCCGATCTCCACTATATTGGGATGAAGTAGGAGAGAGATAAGTTCTCGGGCCTAATGCCATTAGCGAGATGATTGAGATTGTTTGTCAGGTTCGAGACAGAATCAAGGAAGCTCAGAGTATGCAGAAGTCCTATGCAGACTCAAGGAGAGTTGAGCTACATTTTGAGATTGTAGATAAAGTGTTCCTAAAAGTCTCGCCTTATAAAGGGATTGTCAGATTCGGAGTAAAGGGGAAGCTACGACCGCGTTTCTTAGGACCCTATGAAATCTTGGAGCGCATTGGCCCAGTAGCTTATTGCTTGGCTTTACCTCCAAGTATGGGAAATGTGCATAACGTATTCCACGTGTCACAATTGAGGAAGTATGTTTATGATCCAAAGCACGTGATACGTCAGGAGGAGATTGCTTTAAACTCAGATCTGTGTTGGTCACCGATCAGAGTTGTTGTTAAAGCAGCGGAACACTATTTAACAAATGCAGCGGAATGATTAAAGATATCTTGCACTTGGATTCTTTCCAAATGTTTAGCTTAAAGTTGGAGTTAAGATTATTTCAGATATACACTAGCAACTAAAGGTCGCTAGGTTTTAAATCAACAGCAGAAATAATAAAACAGTAAATTAAGGAACACAAGATTTATAGTGGTTCGATCCTTAAAGATCTACGTCCACTCCTTAGTCGAACACTGAGAATTTCACTAAAAACATATATGAAAGTACAAGGATTCGCCAGTCACTTGTAGCAGGTGGTGAGCTTTCGACCCAGCCACTACAAAGCTATCCTCCGTCACTTTGATCTTTCATCAGCTGCGGCTAAGTCAAGGGCGACACCTTCGTAAAACTTATCCTCGCTGAAATGGAATTTTTTAAGTTCCTTCCCAAACTTTTTTGGGGGTTTTTGGCAACAGCCCGTCTTAGTCAATCTCTTTTAAGAGATGTGACTGCTGGATGCTTCCTTGATGGAAGTTACCCCAATAATTGATTCTTGAACAAAGTCAAGGAATCTCCTCTTGAATGTAGTGTCAGATACTCAATGCGTGACACTTGTTGTTGAGAGCTTGATATTTTTCTTGTCTCTTTAACGTGCTCTCAACTGACTACTCTTTTGCTTTTCTTTTGCTTGTAAAAGGTATCTCTTAAGTAATTGTCTTTTTCGATTTGTAGAAGCAGTAGTAGTAGTAGTCTTCTCTCTGTTTGGACTTCTCTTTTATACCTAGAGATTCAAATGTTTGAATCTCCATACCCATTAGGCACACCATCTTCTTTGCCCAATAGAGTAGCTTACTTTTTTCGTCCTTTCCGGCTTGGTACAGTGCTTTTTACCTACTTCGGGAAAGCTTATTCGTCCTTGGTAGGACCTTTTGTCAGAACTGTAGTCTTAGCAGTCGTCGCTTGATATTTCTTTGCTTAGCATTCTTTCGGAGAATGCTGGGAACATTCTGCTAAATCCTTAGACTCTTTTGACTGCTGCGATCTTCTAGTAGTCTGTCTTGTAACCAACTGCTGACGCCTCAGCAATTGTGTATTCAGCACTTGAGTCTAGATTTCTGATTGCTACAACTTCTAGCAATTTCCTGAGTATTAGTGAATGCTGACTCCTTCAGCATTCTGCTATCCTTTTACTTCTGACTGCTGAGCTAGTATTCCTAGCAGTCATTCTTCTCAGCATATGACTACCAACTCCTTAGCAGTCATTTTTGTTTGCTTTCGTCTCTAGCAGCTAACATCTTCCTGACTGCTGAGAACACTCCTAGCATTCAGATCTTCCGAAGTTGCTTGGAATCTGATTTCCTTTTATTCAATTGCTGAATCCTTCAGCAATCTTCCACAACACTTCTAATCTATTACAACTCGATATATAGCCTAAACAGGACTTTACAAATGAGTTGCTAGACTACTCTAGACTTCAGCAGTGATCCATCAAAATAACTAAGGCTTTGATTCAACAAAACCTTTACAATTTGATCTAAGGGGAGATTTACAACATAAATCCAGAAATATTACCCAACAATCTGCATTATGAAGAAAGGCCAGAAGCAATCTTGGACCGGAAAACCCAAGAATTGAGGAAAAAATCAATTACTCTTGTCAAGGTATTATGGAAACATCATGGACAAGAAGAAGCTACTTGTGAGTTAGAAGAGAAGATGTGGGATAAATACCCAGAGTTGTTTGAAGCACCCTAGCAAATTTCTTGACGAAATTTTTGCAAAGTGGGGGTGAATGTAATATCTCATATTTAATTAAGCAAGTTTATGCTTAATTTATTAAATAAAGGAATATTTAATATCGCAATATCATTATTATTTCCCTTTTGAGAAGGAATTAAAGACCCGAGGAGATTGAAAGGTCAGAATTGTTCATGTAATATATCGATGGGATCATTTCGAGAAAACATGAGTGACCATAAAGTCACAAATTTTAAAAGAAGGATGAGTGCAACTATGGATCAGTTGGAATATTAATATTTCTGTTTAAATTCACAACTTGCACTCGGGAAGTCAACTCCTTAAACCGAGCTAGGGAATACTCTGAAATAAAATGAGGAAGGATACGAAACGATCGATATATTTTTCTGAGACCCAAGAAGTGTTTAATTAATTTTTGAATTTTGAGAAAATTGGACAATATTTTATCTCCAAAAATTCAAAAATTAATATGAACGAGTAGAGTTCATTAAATGAGACATTTTCGTGTAATTGCATTTTTATTTGGATAAATGCAATTTAAATTATAAATTCGAGAGATTTAATTAATGGAGGAAATTATACACAAATTGAGGTGAAAGATTAAAACACCAAAGTTGTGACACGTGTGTTGTGGTGTGTCAAGTTAATTGGTGGGATTTGAGGTGTAATTAGAAATGGAGGTGAGGTAGTGTGATTGGGAAATATGTGTTCAAAACAAAAGAAATTATACATGTTTCACTTTCAAACAATTTCAATACTGCCACCCACATCGCACACCCCACCTTCAGCCAGCCCTTTTCCTCTTGTTTTTCCGGCCAACTGCCACCACTATCGGCAACACCACCACAAACATCGTGTAGCCTGTTATCTGAGGAGTGCAAGGAGTAAAAGCATGTCCTATGAGGCAAATAATTGGAGGAGGTATAAGTCGAAGAAGGTAGGTCATCGGTTTCGAAACCGTTACGGTATTGAATTGGTGAAACCTTCATATTTCTCTGTAAAACCGAGTTTGATTGATTGTTTGTGTTCCTTATGATGTAGGGAGTTGATTTATAGCTAGAGACACGAGTTTAGATGCCGAGAAGTGCCGTACCATTGAGGAATATGTACGTAAACTTCATATTTTTACACAAATTATCTTTGATCGTGAATGTGTTTTTGTTAAGTTTGGAGGCTTGAATCATGATCTATAGTGTTGTAGGATCATGTAGATATGATGGATTGATGTTGGTTGTGTTCGGAGTGGATAAAAAATTCGAGTTGCAGGTTTTCCTCCGCGATGGAGAAAGGTAGAAGACGACCCATCCAGTTCGGGATGGAAGTGTCTTGTTCAAGACAGGTGTCCCGTTCGGGATGGAAGTGTCTCATTTGAGACAGGTGTCTCGTTCGGGATGGAAGTGTCTCGTTCAAAACAGGTGTTTCGATCGGGATGGAAGCATCTCGTTCAGAACAGCCTCCTGATTTTCTAAAAAGTTGTTTTCTTGTTTAATCTTGATCCGTTTCGAGTTGTTTTTTATTCATGAGTTTAATACATGATATGAGAATCATGTTAAGTGTAAGAACAAGTGTTGGTATATGAATTTAAATGTCAAAGATTGATTGAATTGAATTAATGATAAGGTTGAAACATGTTTGGTGTTGAAGTTTGGAAATTAGTTGGATTATGCGAAGTGTGTGTTTGGAGTTTGTCGAGTGAGACGTCTGTCCTAGTTTATCCATCCTAATTACAAGTTGTATATTGTGATTATTGAAGGTAGGAGAAGCTCAATCTGCTCAATTAACAAGAAAACATGTAGTTCATTAAAGCTTAACATCAAGTGGGAACTATTTCAGTATAAAGTAAAAGGCCTTTTCGAGCTTCATGCTTAGTTTTCAAAACGTGTGTGAAAATGATTTGTTTTAAATGACTCATATACATAAAATGTTTTGTGCCATCATATCTGTCCTCTGTTGACTGCTATCAACAGGGAGTTATTTAATGAGATGAGAACCATGTACATTCAGTACTTGAGCTAGTCTTAATATTTGTGATAAAGGCTAGCTACATTGTATGTTTGTGAGCTTGGGTGAGATTGTTGTGTACGTAAACCCTAAAAGGTAAAGTAATTGAATTATTATTTATAACGATCGGGTCTCGATGCTATGGTCCGAGACTAGTGCACTTGATGACAGTGGGTTGAGTGGTTCGTCCATTCCTAACTATTCATCGTAACTTGGAAGTGGGCCGGCTTCCAGTTCCACCATGGTAAACAGATATGATATCATGTTAGATAGCGCGTATAATAAAATTATTTAGATAACACGGTTCTTTCAATAAAACCCCATGTTTATCTGTGTGAGTTGCATGCATTCTTAGTTAAACTGTATTTTTCAGGCATGTTTCCGTTGGGTAAAATTGTACTCTGCCCCTCGTGTTATTTCTAAATTGCACAGGTTGATCAGGGAGGATGGAGAGGTGGCGGTGTAAAGTATGAAGAAGGATTGTGTAAAGCTTTTGAGATCCAATGATATGCATCGCCATATGCATATCACCATCACGCTAGCACCCACCGCACCACGCTCTGCAAATGTTTTCCTTCCCGTTTAAATCTTTTGAAGAATGAGTTATTACGAACATCTTTACTTGTTGTTGTTTGAATATTATGGTTGATGAATGAGGTTTACAGATGTTCTTTTAAATATTTTCAGTCTTCCGATGTTTTTGAATTAATTATTGTTTAAAAATCATCAACCACAACTGTAACGTGCCTCGTAGTTGGGAAGGCTAATTGGGGGCGTTACATAAATACAAGCCTCCTTACGATCTATACACAACCTGTCGGCGCCTCCGTCCTTTGGTCAGCTATGGCACTCGCCTAGGAACTCCTTGCAGACTAAATCTTCAGGTTGAAGTGACGATGACACCCCGCTGCCTTCTTCCCATCAGTTGGACGTTTACTATTCTTCCCAGAACTTAGGTGGTTGGAATACGCCCATGAAAATCAAAATCCCGGACTAGGAAACTGAATGCTATGAATATATCTCAGAAATATATATTCACCAAAGAAAAGCTTTAGCTTTACAGCTTCAGCCTCGTGCTAGGAGAAGTTAGCACAGTATATAACTTGAGTCGAAGAATCAAGTCTCGTGTAAGAAAACACAGAAACTCAGAGAGTTTAGCAGAGAGATCCTCTTTGTCGTGCGAAGATATTAGGATTTTAGCTCAGATTTCTTTCAATCTTCGTATGTTGATTAACCGTTAAAGGTTGAAGCGCAGACCCTTTTATAGGGGATTTCCTCTAGGCATTTTGAATTTCTACCCGTTAGAAACATAAATCCAGATGTTAGACTCATGGAAGATGCTGTCCAATCATAGCCCAAGCCTTAGGTCTGCGTCCTGCTCTGCTCTGCTGTGTTAGTGTACCATACACTAACTTTACGTTAGATTAAGTTCTCAGTTTGAGGAATCCAGGTTTGGATAATCTCGTACTGACTTACACTTGGGCATGTATAAATGCCTAAGTCTAACTGAGCTTCGATATCTTTTTAATGGCTCAAGCTTTAAAAAAGTAGAGGCTCTCGTATTGATTTTCCAAGGTCAGTACAGCTTAGTCCTCATACTGACTTCTTCTTATTAGTACGAGAAAGCCCTCATACTGACTTCTCCTGGTCATTATGGTAGACCTTATACTGAATTCTCCATCTCAGTTCAGGTTAAGGCTGTACTTGCTGAAAACCATGTTTCAGGCGTGTATGTAGTTTGTTCTCGAGTATTCTCCTTTGGTCGGTCTTCAGCCTAACTTCTATTACAACTTAATTGATCCTATATAAGGATTACAGTTTAGAACTCTAGACTCTGAAAAAGTGACTAAGATGGCTTACAATCTTTGACCCACCAAAACACAAAAAGTAAGAAAGGATTTCTCTAATAAAAATCATAACAATTTCCCCCTTTTTGGTGTTGTCAAAGCCATGTATAACCTAAGCTGATGAGGTGTGGATAACTTTAGAGTTTTTACAGATTTGACAAATAGTCACATAAACTCAAAAAAGTTCCCCCTTAGAAGCAAATTTTTACTTAAGATCTTCTCCTCATAGATTCGGAGAGATATTGCTCGATTGATTTTTCAAGTCAGTTTAGAGCAATTAAATCTTAAGTAGGAGAGAGTCAGAAACCTACTGATGACACTGGATTGTGTAAGTTTAGCGTATGAAGAACGAAGACTTTTGTTGGACAAAAAGAGATTATCATCAACAAGTTAATTTACTCTTTATAATTTTCATTACAAGTACATGGATAAACTAACATAAAGAAACCTGTTACAGTACTATTTTTAGTCTATACTAGGCTGCTTCTGATCTACATGATGTTCTTCAAACTGACTGCTACTGGTGCCTAGGCAATGAGGGAATCAGGTTTGATATTCTTACCAGCTTTCCATAAATCCCATCATGCCGACTACCAACAGCAAACTAGGAGGTAGTGCTGCAGAGCACTTTGTGGGAGGCCAAGATCAAGGATTTCTCTTCCCACATCCCGTCTCCCGGCTTCCTCTTCATTCACTAGTCTCTTCTTTACGATATAAGAGACATAACGAAGAAGTACTCTTAGTGGCCAAGCCTCGTTGTTGGCATGTCACTGTTTGCAGGCGTGAGGTAGGTGACTTGAAGGAGAAGATGACAATAGTAGAAGAGATCTTCTGATTTCTTCTGCTCCTCCTACAACCTTTTTGGCTCACTCACGCCGTAGTTTTTGATGTCTTCTACACCTCCCATACTTCTTTTCCCCCTCTTTGACTGCACCCAAAAAGGGTGGTGAGTTTATGTCTGGAGGCTTTGATACGTGTGTAAATTGACCTATATTTTGGTGTGTTTGTGTGCTTGTTTTGGTTATTTTACACCCGTATCATAGGTTTTTCTTCATGATTGGTTGTCTTTTGGTTTGGTTTTCGTGTTTTGTGTGTTTCATGTGTGTAGGTTCAGTTTTGAGCATAATCGAGCATTTTCGGTGGAGTTTCGGAGGAAAATCGCACGAAATTGGAGGTTTTGAGGTGTCGCTCGCCCGAGCGTGGGTAGGCTCGGCCGAGCCGTGGTTCAGAGAGCTCGCTCGATGGAGCAGTGGCAGGCTCGGCCGAGCCATGGTTCAAGGCAGGGCTCGGCCGAGCGCATTTTGGACCTGCCGAGCGGTCCTGTTTCTCAGCATTTTTGGCAGTTTTTAACTTCGACCGGGCGAGCCATTTTTAGACCGGGCGATCCGAGGGTCATTTTTCTTATCTATAAAAGGGGGAGAATTAGAATTAGAACGAACTTTTGGTCATTTTTCATAATTAGAAATTAGAATTCTCTCTCACGATCGTAACTGCCATTCTTCTCATCCACAACCAAGGAGCTTCAACTTCATTCCTTGGAGGAAATTTGAAGAATCAAGCTTGGTAGATCAAGGCACAAGACCAAATTAGGGAAGAATCTTCTTTCTATTCTCAATTGTAATGATTTTCAACAATTTCTACTTTGTAATTGTACAATTGATGGATATGATGAGCTAAACTTCTTTTGGATGTTGAATTGAGAGAGGATGCATGAAATTGGAATTGATTTTTGCTTGTTTACCTTTCTATGTGTGATTGGAGCATGCTAGAGCCTTTTCACAATCCCTAAGTGTAGGTATTAGCCAATTTAGGTGATGATTGATACGAGTATTGCAGCCGTTACGCGGATATGAGTGTCGCGAATAGCATGTTTCCTTGTGTTATTTTATCCAATCCATGTGCGGGTAGATGGCATAGGGCAATGATTCACGTTCCTTTTGGAGTGAGCTATAGCCGATAACGTGACTGTTTGAGGTGGTAGTTTCATCTACTGTTGTTCTACCGTGACTGGGGTTCGACTAGGGTAGGGTGAGAGTTCATCCTCATAGAAATTAAATTGTGTTTACAACGAATATTGATCTAATGGATTGCATCCAAACTTGATTCAACATCCTCTTTTCTTTGATTGAGTACTTCGTTGTCTTGATTTACCATTGATTGGAGATTGATTGAGAATATTGTGGTGAAATGATGATGATGTGTTATGTTTGGTTAGTTAGATTTACATTGCTTTCTTAGGATTTTAGACAAAATTCAACGACTTGAAATTTACCTAGCTACCAAACTTCACTCGGTACTTTAGTACTCTAATAGGCGAAGCGGAGAAGGAACCGGGTTGACAATTTATTCTTTGACAAGCTCTTTAGAGGGTGAACTTCTAGGGGCACGTCAAGTTTTGGCGCCGTTGCCGGGGACTTCATTTAGTAGGTTGCTAGATATTGGGGGAAAAGTGAAGCTTGTAGGCTAGGTGTTTGTGTTTTTGCTTATGTGAATAAATTGTTGATTATTTTTGTATACGTTGGTACTTTGAGTTTTCTGGATTCTTGTAGGTGTAAAATGGAGAATCATTGTGGAAGTAACACGGAGAGATTGTATTATTTGCAAATACAAATGGAGAAAATGAAGGCCAAAATGATCGAGAGACAAAGGCCACGAAGGACGATCCGAAATGTGTATGAGAACATGTGGGGAAATGAATACCAATGGCCGGAAAATGAAAGATATTACCAAACGGTGGAAACCGTAAAAGAGACTAGTGAAGATGGTTGGTTGGAAAGCCAATTGGATTTAATGCAAGAACAACTTAGGTTGTTAAGGAGTTCAAATAGGAAAAGTGAGGATGTCAAGGAAAGAAAATGTGAGGTGAATGAGGAAATATTTGAGGACACTCCAAAGCAAGAATCGACCATTGCCAAGCAAAGAAGTGAAACAAAGCAAGAGGAGAAACCTTTGCAAGTAGAACTCAAAGAAGAAAAGATTGACGGAGGTACTAAGAAGAAGGTTACGTTTAAGGAAGAGGAAGAAGTTATACAAAAGGGAGTTCAAGAGCAAGATGCATCGGTAAAAAAATCGGTGGAGAAAGATGCAATTCCTCTTATGCCTTATCCTCAACGGTTTAAGAAGAGTAGGAAGAACAAGAAGTTTGATCGATTTCTTGAGCACATGAGCAAAATTCAAATAAATCTTCCATTGCTTGAAGTTTTACAAGAAATGCCGGGATACATTAAGATGTTGAAAGAGATGTTCACTCAAAAGAGTAAGTATGGCATTGGTGAATATGAGACGGTGTATTTATTTAAAGAATGTAGTGTCGTTATTCAAAGGAAGATGCCATTTAAAAGGCAAGACCCGGGTAGTTTCCCTATTTCATGTGTAATTGGGGGAAGTGAAGTAACTCGGGCTTTGTGTGATTCCGGTGCAAGCATCAACTTAATGCCTTTATCTTTGTTCAAGAAGTTGGCAATAGGGGAAATTAAGTCCACCACCATGACACTCTAAATGGCGGATCGATCTTTGTTTTACCCAAAAGGAATTGTGAAAGATGTTTTAGTAAAGGTGCGAGACTTTATATTTCCAGCTGACTTTGTGGTGCTTGATATAGAAGATGATGGAGATGTTCCTCTTATTTTGGGGAGACCGTTTTTGTCGACCGGAGGAGCATTGTTTGACATGAAAAATGGCCAATTAACTTTTCAATTTGATGGGAGAAAGATCACTTTTTCATTCCCGGATGCCATGAAGAGGAGTGTGGAGGATGAGAAAGAGGAAAAATGCGATGTGATAGAAGTTGTGCAAGGCAAAAGTTTTGAGGAAGAAGATAAAGAGTTACCTCAAGAAGAGAAAGAGGATGATAGCACCAAGGAGGAGAGGATACAAATTGAAAGTGAGAAGAATGGTGTTCTTGTGATATCTTCCCTTGAGGTGATGAAAGAAGTTCCGGCATTGGTACAAAATGACGAAGTGGAGAGTCATGATGAGGAAGTTATGTCGGAAAGTCCATATAGCAATGTGGCACCTACATTTCCTTCAATATTGATAGACAAAGTGGAAGAGGAGGTGATCCTAGGAGACAAAGTGGATGAATCATATGATTTGATCGGGAAAGGAAGTGATGAGAAGTTGATGATCAATCCAAATGAGGGACAAGTTGAAACTTATATACTATGGATTCAATTGGATGATGCCTTAGAGATCAAATCGAAGAAGGAGTTACCACCTTTGACTTACAAGTTTGACAAGATAATCAATCTTCCTTGGAGAGATGAAAGGGGTGAAAGAAAGATCGCCTTGGACAAATTGCTCCCAAGCAAATACAAATTAAGGGAGAAAGGTGTATTAAAAACCCACACAATTTTTGATAATGGGTGATGTGGTAAGGTCGTCTAGCTACCGACGTTAAGGAAGCGCTTGTTGGGAGGCAACCCAACCAATTTTATTGCTTTTGTTTAATTGCTTTTATTTGCTTTGATTTTGAATAAATATCTACTTTGTTTGTTTTTGTGTTTGTAGGAGGAGCAACAAGATCGAGAGGAGTGATGATGCACCGTCCACCGTTTTTGCAAACTTAGTCTCACTTGACTAAGTTTGGGGGGATGTGCCGGTAGCCGGTGCCTCGGTTTATTCTTCTCCATCTCTTATCCTTTATCTTGCTTTAGTTTAGTTTAGTTGTTGGATATTGACCCTTTATTGGATTTGATTCGATTTGGTTGTATCTATATTGATATTCTACCTTGGATGAATATTTTGGATTATGCTCATCTTGATGATTTGTATGGATATTCTCATGAGTTTGAGTTTGTTGAATGGATTTGTTTGTGAACATTATTTTGATGGTATGTTTGGTGGAGCTAGTGGAAAAATGGTTTATTTGTATAGATATTTGGATAGTGGAATGATGGTGGAAAGAGGTTTTGGAAATGGATGTGATTTATGAATGTTATTGTTTGATATTTGATGATGGATGGAATCATTAATGAGTTGGCATGATTGAATACTTCCTATTATGCATGGTTTGTGGTTTGGATTATTGGTTTGGTATGAATGGTGGAAATGGTGGATATTGTTGTATACTTTGTTGATAATTGGCTTGTGGATAAGTTGGTGGATATGAGAGCTTTATTGGCTAGTTTATGCTCAATTGTTTGGTGGTGTTTGTGTTGATTTTTGAGTAGGTACAAATAAGGCATGGAGAGCGGTTTGATCGTGTGTGCCGATGGGTAACGCTTTCTATCGTTTCTTCTACCAATTAGATTCGTTACATTTGTGTTTTGGAATGTAGATTGTTGTAGGATTGTTGTGTTCTTGTGTGTGTGTGATGAACCTAGATGAGACTTGAGATTTAATCATGATTTACTTAGTGGAGTTTGATGTCTACTTCAACTTATGATAGGGCGGAATCTAGTTTTCAAAGCATGTTTTAAGTTTAACTTTTGAATTGCCGAGTTTTGTATTTGGTTAATGCATAGGACTTGACAAAAAGCTGTGAGGTTTGAGCTATGATATTGTCATATCTATTTTGATTGTGAGTGGCAAGATTAAGAGTACGAGATCTAGAACATGCATCCGTTCTCTATCTATTGGCATGAGTGTGTAACTAGAAAATGATCTTAGGCCATCGATTCTTAGTACTACCTTTCACACCGGGAGTATAAGGTGGTTGTTATCATAATTTTGCCTTTCATATCTTTGACCCCCGTGATTGAGCTTTATTGGTGAATTTTCTTTGATATAAATAGGACCATATTTGGGGGGAAAGAGTGTATGAGGGTGAATACGGTGATGAGAGTTAGGTTGGGAATTGATTGAATTTGAATTGATGGGAAATGTTGAGGCATGAAAGATATGGAATTAGGGATTAGTTTGAATCCTAGAAAAATGAGCACCTACAAAATTTTGGTGCAAGTGTTTGGAAAGAGAGGCACCGACTAAAGGAAAGAATGATGGTGCATTTGAAAAAATGATGAAAAAGAAAAGAAAAGAGAAAAGAAAAAAAAAAGAGAAAAAAAAAGAAGAAAAGAAAAAATGTGTTGTGAAATGAAAAGCCTCGGGGGTTTGTAGTGGTCCGGAAAGAACAAGTTTGGGGGTTCTGGGAATTGAGAAGTTTAGTCACTTTGGCCCAAAACCACCCACCTTTTAGTTAGCCACGTTACAACCCGTGAAAAGACCTTTTTGATTCTAGAAACTAACTCATTGTAGTGTAGTGGTGAGAATGGATGCAAGCCTATGGAAATCAAGCTCGACATCTTGTGAATGTGTGAAATCTCATCGTCCCTAAACACGTGAGGGAGCGCTTTCATTTCTTGTATCCATTTTGATGAGTGGTTCATGTCCTTAGCATTAACCTAGTTACAAAGTTAGGTGATAATCTCGTTTTACTTAAGCATGCTAAGATAACTTTAATGAGCTATGAGGAATCACATGAGGTAGGTTGAGAACTTTTCTTTGTTTTGATTGAGGACAATCAAAGGTTTAAGTTTGGGGGATTATGATACGTGTGTAAATTGACCTATATTTTGGTGTGTTTGTGTGCTTGTTTTGGTTATTTTACACCCGTATCATAGGTTTTTCTTCATGATTGGTTGTCTTTTGGTTTGGTTTTCGTGTTTTGTGTGTTTCATGTGTGTAGGTTCAGTTTTGAGCATAATCGAGCATTTTCGGTGGAGTTTCGGTGGAAAATCGCACGAAGTTGGAGGTTTTGAGGTGTCGCTCGCCCGAGCGTGGGCAGGCTCGGCCGAGCCGTGGTTCAGAGAGCTCGCTCGGCCGAGCGTGGGCAGGCTCGGCCGAGCCGTGGTTCAGAGAGCTTGCTCGACCGAGCAGTGGCAGGCTCGACCGAGCCATGGTTCAAGGCAGGGCTCGGCCGAGCGCGTTTTGGACCGGCCGAGCGGTCCTGTTTCTCAGCATTTTTGGCAGTTTTAAACTTCGACCGGGCGAGCCATTTTTAGACCGGGCGATCCGAGGGTCATTTTTCTTGTCTATAAAAGGGGGAGAATTAGAATTAGAAGGAACTTTTGGTCATTTTTCATAATTAGAAATTAGAATTCTCTCTCAC
>JAPKLW010001616.1:38516-87342 GCA_026898455.1 Plectranthus barbatus | reverse complement strand
CTGGTAAGGAGGCCATGCTGACAGGGGGAAGTATTCAACTGGCATATCCTGCTGATAACCAGTCATTCTACTGATGACCAGTTGAGTCCCAGCTCTCAACTGACGATCTCTTGCAGTCCAAGAGTCTTGCCAGCTGTATCAGAAAAGGCGGGATTGTTCAAATCCGACTTGCGTGTACAGCCCTCAGAATTTAATGCGGCATTTAATGCCACATTTAATGTGCACAGTGTCTGCGCAGTCCGACGCTTGGGTGCCACCAATCGCTGCGTGCCACGTCAGCCCCACGGCGTAGCCCACGTCAGCACGACCGCGCACGTCGCACAGGGAACCGGGCCTGCTGATGACCGTCGATCCTCGCTTGCTGAGCGTTGATTCTGGACGTCTGATCCTGCATGGGCCGAGTATAAATACCCGATCACTTCCTTCAGGTTAACCTTTATGTTTCCCTATTTTTAGAACCCTACTTTCAAAATTCTCTCATCTTCCCTTGAGATTTTCTGAAACTTGAATATTTCTGAAGTCATGGCATCATCTTCTCGACCTACAGCTGATAACCCTTCACCTACAGCTGATAACCCTCCATCTACATCATCCTTGCCTGGTTCACCAGACCTACCCCTCGCTGAAGCCCATATGCCAACATATACTGGCATAGTGAAGATTGAAGATGTCGATTACACATATCCGTTCGCCCGATTGGTTCAGTTGAACAGGCCGGCAACCAGGGGACAGCTCTCAAACGCGCAGGTTAGGGCTGCTCAGGTCCAGAAAGAGAAAATATTGAATGCGAAATTGGCCCTGAAAAATTTCGGGGAGGAGCTGATGGAGATGATTGACCGAGAAGAGCTCCGACAGTACCTGACGGCGACACCCCAAACTTTTCATCCACACATGGTAGTCGAGTTCTACGCTCGGGCCGTGATAGCTGACGACAGGAAGTCTTTCACAACTTCCGTTTTTGGTCACTTGATCACCGTCACTGCGGAATACCTCGCCGATCTCTTCGGACTGAGGAATGAAGGAGAAGAAGTGGCCACGTATCATCAGGATGATACGGTGGAATTCCGGAGGAGGTGGGCGCAGTGGAAGAAGCCAGAAGTCACCGCCTTCCGGACTCGCATGAAGAAGTCCGAGATGGAGGAATACTGGCAAATGGTGTGCGATATTGTGGTTCGCATGCTACAATGCGAAGTCGGCTCGTACGCCGAGTTGAGCCTGCGGAAGTTCTCCGTGATGTGTGCCCTGGTGGATGGAGTTCAGGGCAACTGGGCCGAATTTTTCTTTGGCCGGTTGCTGGAGAATGTGGCGCGGAACATCATCGTGCCAACGGAAGGGAGATTTGCCCACGCCGTATCCTTCGGGCTGAGGATCAGCCACATCCTGGAGATGGAATTGGGTGATGGCGTGGATCAGGGGGAACAGCTGGTTGGTTCCGATTTCATACCAGCCACGAAGGCGAAGCTGCCTCATCCAGATTACAAGAAGCCACGAAGGCTGAAAGGGAAGTCAGCAGTGGACCCTGCTAAGGTTGTTTCTGAGGAGGACTCAGAAGACCTGGGAGAGCAAGTCCCAGCTGTGGCTCTCCCACTGACTGAGGAGGCAAGGGCAGAGCTGAAGAGGAAGCTGGAGACGGAGTCTCTTTTCGACACCATGGAAGGCGCGGTGGCTGAGGTGACTGGTATCCACCCACGGGATGTACAACTAGTACCAATCACCAAGAAGCTATCCCACAAGAAGCCCAAGACTTCCCAGCACCAGCAGCCACCATCGGCTGTTGCATATGACCCTGAGTCTGGGAAGATCTCCATCCCAGTCAAGAAGTCCATCTTGGGACTGACTGAGGAGGAGACCCTAGAAAGGATGACTCGCAAGAGGAAGCGAATCCAGACCAGAGCTCAGAAGCTGGTGGAGCAGGCGAAGAAGGAGCAGCAAGCCTCCATAGTCAGGAAGAAGCAGGCCCAGGCAAGGCTGAAGGCCTTGGCCGACCAGCAGAAGAGAGAGGCGGAGCTGGCAGCCAGGGATGAGAGGTTTGCCAAGATCAAGGCAGAGACAGAGGCCAGGCGCCAGGCAGAGCTGGCAGAACAGATGAGACTGGCGGCCAAGGGCAAAGGAAAAGCGCTCGAAATCTCAAGTGCCGGCCGACCAGCACCAGCCCCACCAGGCGAGCTCCTACCTGAAGAAACCTTTGAACGCCTGCTGGTGATGGGTGCTGACGAAGACATTATGTCTATCGTGGACCAGTACCAGGAGAAAGAGGAAGCTACTGATGTCCCTCCACCCGTGCAAGGGGGTGGTGGAGGTGAGGACGTCCCACTGGCTGCGCAAGGGGAAGCCAGCGGAGGAGCTGCGGAAGACCCACTGGCCGCGCAAGGGGGTGCCAGTGGAGGAGAAAAAGTCCGGGCGACCACCCCGGTACAACTGGCGAGCTTCTCGGATGTTAGTTCTGAATCCGAGGATGAAGAGGAACCAAGGGTTGAGGAGCCAGAGCAGGAGCCAGCTGCGGAGGTGGTTCATTACTCAATGGTGCAGAGGATGGAGCCAAGGGATCTGTTCCCAGACATTGATGATAAGGCTCGTCGTCCTGCCAGTCGCCCCCGATCTACAGATGCCTCGACATCAACTTCCGGGCGACCAGCAGCATTCTCTACACCACCAGCTAGGCGTGCACGAACTGAAAGGCGCCCTTATATGCTCTGCATCCAAGAGCATCAACTGGTTGATGAGGATACCTTCCAGGCTCAAGTGACAGGGGTGCACCGGTGGGAGCAGCGCGGGGAGATGGCTTTTTATAATTCAAGAGTGCCAGAGCCATCTGCATTCAACATCATACCCCTCAGCGGACTCCCACACCAGTCGGTATATGCCTCCAGAATCACTGACTGGTGCCTGCCCCTGCAGCCAGTGGAATATTACAATTCCACTCTCTATGAGTATGCTGAGAACATCACGGTGGAGGTGGAAAATGCCGTCAATGACGAGATGATATCCAGCTACCGTAGGCTCTGGAGGGTGGATCCGGAACTATGTCTGGAGTTCCGGAGGTGGCGGATTTTTGATCGATGCCAGCGCCTGCTGACTGTGGAGAAGCGGGCGGTTCTCTATGCCAGGCTGGGCCTTGGCTACTGGAGAGCGGAGGAGGAGTGGGCTAATGCTTTCATGGGCACTGATCCTGAGTGCCCCCAGCAGCTGTCTACAAGGAGGATCAAGCGCCGCTTGCTGAAAATCGCCGAGTATAGGCAGCTGACTGGAAGCTCCAGCCTCCCGCCACGGAAAAAGGTCAAGTTACCTTTCCTCCAGTTCCGAGTCACCAGTCGGGGGTACCAGCTGACGTACGCGCTCCGACGCCTCAAAGTGCTGGTTACCCTCCCGAGGATCCCTCCCGAGGATCCCTCCCTACCATGCTATCCTGTTCGACATGGCTGCCTGCGCCTTGCTGGTAGACCACATTGTGGAGGAGGATCCCTCTCGTGGTTTGTGGCTGACCCTTGCCGTCCCTCCTGTTCCTATTGTCTC
The DNA here is from genome assembly GCA_026898455.1 of Plectranthus barbatus. Classification (NCBI taxonomy): domain Eukaryota; kingdom Viridiplantae; phylum Streptophyta; class Magnoliopsida; order Lamiales; family Lamiaceae; genus Plectranthus; species Plectranthus barbatus. The sequence goes on along the minus strand of JAPKLW010001616.1, from coordinate 83,829 downwards.
GGGCGATCTCATCCCTGATCATATGGACTGGCAAGTGGTGGATTTCACAGCTCCACCCGTTTTTGAAGAAGTCCAGCCAGCTCCAGCAGCAGTGCCAGTGGTGGAATCAGCTGAGGAGCCAGCTGTCGACATACAAGTAGAGGAGTCAGCAGTAGCTGATGTACCAGCAAAGGCACCAGCAGCAGCTGCAGTGCCAGCGGAGGAGCCAGCCCCGATGGAGATATCAACTGCATCTGAACCAGCAGCGGCTCCTTCCACAACTGATGTACCTTCCTCTTCCATTGAAGTATCAGCACAGCCAATCTCCGAGATCCATCCCCCTGCGCAGCTTCTTGCAATCATTGATGCCAGGATGGACCAGCGCTTCGCCAGCTTTCGAACCGAGATGACTCAACAGCTGGAGTCAGTCACCGCTGGAGTGTCCTCCTTTTTGGCGCGGATCCAAGAGGGGGAAAGTGCGCGAGCACGTGCTGAGGCTGAGAGAGCCCGTCTTGCTGAAGAGGAGAGGAGGATTGCTGCTGAGGAAAGGGAGAAGAGCAGACAAGACATGGCAGCGCTCACTGAGATCCTGAGGTCGCTCACAAGCAGAACTCAATCACCAGGATCATCTTCTCAGCCATAGTCTAGCTTCTTCATTTTGTTGTAAGTATATCTCTAGACTAGTCAGTTTTCTATCATGTACTTGTAACTGCAACATATTAATGGATTGATTACTGACAAGTTGATGACAATTCCTCATTGTCCAACAAGTTGTCTAAGTATTTACTTACCAGCTGAACTTACACTTCCAGTGTAATCAGCACCAGCACTCGTATCACACACTTTAAATCTTTTTGCTCTGATCTCAATTCTCATATTTTAAACGAGCAATATCCCTCTTTGTTTGAGGGGGAAGATTTTAGTTAGAGCTGATGTGAGGAAGTGGTTTCATGGGTTTAGATCTGATAGGCTTATTTTGTAAAACCCTGAAATACTTTGTAACTTTCCTCATCAGCTGAGTGCTCGCTGGTTAGGCTTTGATCGCACCAAAAAGGGGGAAATTGTTGGGAAATTTGGCTAAGTTTCCTTTCCCCAGTAGCTACTTGTTTAGATTCTAGTTTTGGTGTTTTGGTGGATCAAATCCTAAGTCCTACCAGCGTCAGTTTGTCTCTAGAATAGCTCTAGTCTCAAATGTAAAGTCCTGTTTAGGTCTTTTGAGTTGTAAGTCGCAGCTGATCAAGACTCATGCTGGCTACTGTTCACCAGCATGAGATGTACTTACCAGTTGAGAAAAGTCTCACCAGCAAGCAACTGACAAGACTCGTGCTGACACTGTTCATCAGCATGAGAAGAGCTAATGACTGGTCACTGTTCACCAGTTGGGAAGGTTTTCATCAGCAGGGAGCTGACAAAACTCACCAGCAGAACAGGTGTTCTCACTGACACTGTTCACCAGCGGTGAAGCCACCAGTCATGGGAGATTCCAAGAGTTAACATCAGACAAATTGGTAGACTTAGATTGTGCCAACGCAAGTCACCAGCAGAGACTTGCCAGCACAAAGATCACCAGCATGTTCTACCAGTCGGATGTTACCAGCAGAATTCAAGATTCGCTCTCCCAGAGTCTTAGAGACAAAAAGAAGATTCGTCTGAGGAATAAACTGACAAAGCATGACTTTAAGGGAGGATACCTTAAAGTCTATCAGTTCAAGACACCAGTTCCGATTCCTCGTACTGACGAATAGTGCCGTTCTGACATAAAGAGATCAATGTCAGATAAAGTGGACAAAAGCATGGCGCTTTCCGGAAATTCCTACCTGCCACCGTCAGAAGGACATGCGAGGACAGAGACCTTTTCCGGATGAGTCCAAACGGCTAGAAGATTTGAATGAGATCCTGCGTCTATAAATAGGTCGGAACCACCAACATTTAAGACGCTTGCACGCTAGCTTGCTTCCCAACATTCAATACTCTTCACCAACCGAAAGACTGAAAATTTACTACGTTCAAGCAAGCAAGCAAAACTTTCGAGGCCTTTCTAAAGGCTATCCGTGTGTTGATTTATTCAAACACGAGACTTCAAGCTTCCAGCTTGTAAGTTATTGATCTCTTTGGTGTTCTTTCTCCTCCGAGGAAGTTCACAGCAGCTCTTGTGCCAGCCAGCACCTGAGTTATTACGGGCATTTCTGCCGCAAAGGATTCACGTTCTTGGGAGAACTAAACACCCAGTCAGCTGTGGAGGTTGAAGTGACGTGCTCGCACTCCACCAGCTGAGAAGAGTTGAAGAAGGAAACAAGGCCGGGAGCGGTTGATCTAGTGAACTGGTGGACGAGGCATTCACCAGCTAGAGATAGATTGTAGGACACTTGTACCTGATTACTCTATAGTGAATTTCCAGTGCTACGACTGGAGAGTGGACGTAGATCAGTTGATCGAACCACTATAAATCCTTTGTCTTTTATCAGTTTTCTGCATTTCATACTGATTTAAAACCCAGCACCGAAGTGCTGGTGTATATCTGAAAACTGATATAACTGTGCAAACAAGGCTAAAAACATTCTAAGTCTTGAGCTACCAGCTGACGAGCCAGTTGCCAGTCAGCTGAGTACTCAGAGTGCCAGTTGACTTACCAGCTGACAAGGTCCCAGTCAGCTGAGTAACCAGCAGAGCGCAAGAAACGAACTAACACATTTTTCGCTGCCAAGTTATACCCTGATAATCCGGGACCAACACGAAGCGGAGAAGGAACCGGGTTGACAATTTATTCTTTGACAAGCTCTTTAGAGGGTGAACTTCTAGGGGCACGTCAGGCTTCGGCTCCAACGCCATTTAGCCAGATCTAAGGGAAGTTTTGGTTGGACACAAAGTATTACTTGGAAGGAAGACAATGGAGAAAGGAGAAAAGTGTTTCACAGAGGAAACATATGAACCCTATTTATAGCAAAGAGAAAAGTCATTTGAAAAGGTAGGTGTACCTTGTGACCTTTAGGTTTTTTGATATTTGGCGACGATTGAGATATGTTTCCTCGTGATGCATATTTGGGATTTGATTGGAGTGACGTGGGAAGGAGCATTATCCATGTGTCGAATCCAGATACATCGATGCAAGATATGCATTAATAGCGATGTAACCGCAGAGATCGCCTTCAGATTTTGAAATCCCACCTTTCAAAATTCCAAACTGACAAAGAGTCAGTTACTAAATTAAGAGTTGGAACTCAGTTTAATTCCGCATTTGTCCTTCAGAAGTCTTCTAAGTTTGAAAACCAGAACTTGGTTTTCTTTAGCAAGTTAGTTCAAAACTTTGTCAGAGTAACTTTCAACTTTTTCGGATGCCTTAGGCAATGGCTTCTTCTGTTCTTGGTTGTTTGACGAGCTTCATACTGTTTTGCGTTGACACCAAGTGAGGGAGAATCCTTCAAAGGTAAGTATGAAGTCTTCTTGCTGAGTGACACACAAAGTTTGTAGAAAACTGAGAGTTGGAACTCAGTTTTAATCTTTAGCCGATCTGTTTTAATTTTAAAAACTGAGAGCTCAGAATCAGTTTTATTCAGCATCACTCTTCTTCAACAAGAATCTCGTCGATCTCCAACAGACCAAATTTTATGCAGAGCTCCTTGAATCTGGTCCCTGGGAGTGTTTTTGTGAAGATGTGAGCTAGTTGATCTTCAGTTTGGATGTACTCCACGGACACATCTTTCTTCTCGACATGATCTCTGATGAAGTGATGCCTTATACCAATGTGCTTGGTTCGAGAATGATGAACAGGGTTCTTTGTGATGCACATTGCACTGCTATTATCACAATAGATTGGCAGTCAAGTATAGGAGTGACCCAATAATGCCTCTATATGCCGTTGGGTTGACAGCTTCACATTCTTCATCAAGATTGATCTGAGCACTTGGGCTCATCGGAATCCTCAAGGGCTTGGTCTTCTCTGGAAAAAACTTGCTGATCAAGTCCTTGGTATATTTCTTCTGATTGATGAAGATTCCTCCTTCGGACTGAATGACTTGAAGACCAAAGAAGTAAGTCAGTTTGCCCATCATTCTCATCTGAAAGTTGTTCTACATCAGTTTGGCAAACATCTCACACATCTTCAAGTTTCTGCATCCGAATATAATATCATCGACGTAGATCTGCACTAGAAGGATGTCTGATCCATCATTAATTCTGAATAGCGTTGTGTCGATTTTGCCTTTACGGAAATCATTGTTAAGGAGAAACTGAGACAGCGTCTCATACCAAGCTCTGGGTGCCTGCTTTAACCCATATAGAGCCTTCCTCAGTTTGTAAACTCGATTTTCTTCTTCAAAGCCTGGGGGCTATTCCACATATACTTCTTCCTTGAGCTCCTCATTCAGAAAGGCATTCTTCACATCCATCTGGTAAATTGTGAAGTTGTTGTGGGCGGCATAAGCAAGGAATAAACGAATAGCTTCAAGTCTGGCCACTGCAGCAAAATTTTTGTTGAAGTCGATCCCTTCAAATTGAGCATATCCTTTTGCTACCAGCTTTGCTTTATTCCTCACTATATTCCCTGTTTAGTCTCTCTTGTTCTTGAAGACCCATTTTGTGCCGATAACTGACTAATGATTTGGTCAATCCACAAAGTACCAAACTTCATTTCTCTTGAACTCGGCAAGCACCTCTTGCATAGCATTGACCCAGTTAGTTGATTTCAGAGAATCTCCAATATTTGTTGGCTCTGATTCCTAAGATATAAAATAAGTAAGCCAAGAGCTCCCTTGTCTCGTGCGAATTGTATTGGCAACACTGTCCAGCACGGATTCCTCGGGATGGTTTCTCAACTATTTTGGCTTCTGGAGCTGGGTAACTTCAACAGGTTGGATGGAATCTTTAGGATACTCGATACCGTCTGCTCCGGATACTGGAACTTAAACTAAGTCACCTTGACTGGAGTCTTCTTCTCCAGTGTTGACTTCCATATCCTGCGCTCCTTAGTCTTCTTGATGCACAACCGGTTGGACATCGATAGGATGAGTACCTTCATCTTCTGGAAGGCCAGTTTGAGTAGGCAACTTTGTTCCAGTTTGGCCTTCAAGCTGAGCTCTATTTTGATCTCCTGAAGTTCCCCCTTTATTGATGCTTAAGTTTATCGACAAAGAACCAAAGGCCTTACTTAGGTCGATTTCATCACCGGCTTCTTCATCTGGAGTACTTGTGTGATTAACAACTGATCTGGTTTGAGAAACTTGATTTGGATCATTTTTATCAGCACTGAGTTTCCCATATTAATTTTTTACTCTAGAACTACCAAGTTCCAGATCATTCAAAGTCCTGCGCACTAAGATGGACTCATAAAAAACAATAGAGCATGTTACTTCCACAAGTCTGGTTGTCTTGTTGACTACTTTGTAGCCCTTGTATGAAGTATGTCCATATCCGAGGAACACTCCTTCATCTGTTTGGGACTGAAAGTATTCAGTTTCAACTTTCCATTGTTATAGATGTAACATTGAGAATCAAAAGCACGAAGATGAGCTATAGAAGGCTTACGACCATTGAAAACTTCGTACGGGGTTTTGTGATGGCGACTGTTGATTGCGCTCGTATTGTGAGTATAGCACGCCGTCATCAAGGCTTCTCCCCAGTAACCTTTGTTTTAAGTCAGCTTTAGCAAGCATAGTCCTGACTGCCTCCTTGAGTTTTTTGTTTCTTCGTTTGGCAATACCATTCTGCTGGGTTGTCTTTGGAGATGACTTCTCACGAGCAATGCCAGCATCAACACAGAAATCCATAGGTGGACCATTGTAAAACTCAGTTCCGTTGTCAGATCTGACTCTTTTGACGGTGACTCCTTTGCTATTTTGCACTTGTAGGATGAGCTCTAGAAGTTGAAGCTTCACTTCATCCTTGCTCTTCAGTAGCCTAACCCAAGTATATCTCGAGTAATCATATACCACAACGAGAGCAAATCTTTTTCCTCCAATGGTAGGCGGCTTGACAGGTCCAAATAGATCCATATGAAGTAGTTCGAGGATCCTATTTGCGCTTGTTGTGATTGTTTGATTCTTGAATGATGCTCTGGTTTGTTATCCCATCTTGCACGCTTTGCAGACACCTTCTTCCTTCTTGAAATTGACTTGTGGTAGGACTTCCACAAGCTTATGTTTAGCAACATGTTTGACTGACTGGAATTTCAGATTTCTAAGTCTCTTATGCTATAGCCAGTTAACTCCTTCTTGGGATGAGCTTATTGCGACAAGGCACGTGTCAGGCTTTCCGCTCTCCCAATCCACATAGTCCGCTCGCCCAATCCACATAGTAGAGACTTCCTTTCTTCACACCTTTCAGCACAGTCTCGTTGGAGTCTTTGTCATTGATCCATCAATCTTCTTCGGCAAAAGTCACCTCATATCCCGATTGGATAAGCTGACTAACACTCAACAGATTGTAGTTGAGGTTGGTGACTAAGGATACGTTGTTGATGATGATTCCATTGTTTTCCAAGCACCCTTTGCCAATTACTCTCCCTTTTGAGTCATCTCCAAAACTGATAAGTGGTCCTCTTGACATTCTCAGTTTTGAAAGGAGACTGCTGTCACCAGTCATATGAGCTGAACATCCACTGTCCAAAATCCATGCTCTTTTCTTCTTTTTGAGTTGACCTTGGTGATCATGTACCTGCAAAATAGATAAGGTTAGACAAAAGGTACTCGTGTTTCTGCGGGTCCTGCAAGGTTAGTGTTATGGATCCAACCTTTGGGAATCCATACTTGCTTCACCTTATATCTAGGTGTTACTATTTCTTCCCCATTTCTCTTCCTTTATAGATAATTGATGCAGTTTCTATGCATGTTTGAAGGAAAAGGGTGAGTGTGTGAAACATGGCCAGAAATTAAGTTTCTTGAAACTGAGTTTCTAGGTACTGTCTTCCTAGGAACTGACCTCCTTGAAACTGAGTTTCGGTTAGGTTCTCGGAAACTTGGTCCGGAGTGTACAGTCTTCCTAGTCCAAAAAGTAGGGAATTGGTTGGACTGAGACCTCGTATAGGTGTTCTTCCTATACGTATTAGTTCTCCTCTCATACGAATTATGAGTTGTGAACCTAAGATTTCTAGAATCCGGAAATGAAACTAACTTCCTATAAAGTTAAGTTTTAGCTGTTGAGGTGGGTTTCCTTGTATTAGGATCATTCTGCTTAACCCACTTCCTAGGCATAATGGGCTTCATCTCAGGTTTGTTTTGACTTATATGTCAAAAATTTTCTAAGCTTGGGTGTCGTAGTCAGTTTTGAAACTGACTGTCCCCTTCTGTCGTGATTAGCCTTTAAGGAGTCTTTGTCCATACTGACTACTCCTATACCTAACAGCTTAACTTCTAAAATATATTCCTCCTAAAATGATGGTTAGAGATATTCCTAGGTTTAGAAGTAGATGCCTGATTGCTCAAGTTATTCTCTGTGAAGCCTAGTCCTGACTTATCAAGAGAATGTCTCTGTAAACTTAGAGCTTTTGAAACTTTTCTAGTACTAGAATAAAGTGAACAGATAAGTTTTTGATCACTAGAAATTTTCAATTTTTGAGATGCGCATTCTTCAAAAATAGATTTAAACGATTCGAGTAACGTAGATTGCTCTTCTCTAAGTTTAACTAGATCTTCACTTACTGACTTCGATCCTTGGATCTCCTTTGTCAGTTTTGAAGCTTTCAGTTTTAGTGGAGCAATTTCACATGCTAAGAAATTTCTTAACTCATAAAATTTTTCGAATTCTCTATTTAAAGCTTCAAGAGTTACATCCTCTGAATCCGAGCAATGAGATTCAAAGTTGTTTTCTATGCATGCTATAGAAATAGAAACTGAGTTAGAAACGTGTACCAGGATAGTAGACTAAGTTTCAGTTTCTTCCTCTTCTCTATGCTTTGTCATCAGCACCAGGAAGGCTTCCTCCATGGCCTCATCGTCTGATGTGTAGTAGCTATCATCATTGTCTGAGATGTCTGGCACCTCAGTTCTGGAAAGCACGGTCTTTGCAACTTCTTTGGAGGCTTTCTTCTCAAACACCCTCTTCAAGCACTCCCTTTCCTCCTTGGAAACCAGTGGGCAATCATATTTGAGGTGGTCTGGGGAGTTGCACTCAAAGCAAGCTTTGGGAGGTCTCTCGCTGAACTTCAGTTTACTGGGTTGCGAACCTTCCTTCTTGGCTTTGGCTTTCTCAAGAAGTCTTGTCAGCTTCCTCATTTGCTCCTCAAGGTCTTCAATTGAGCTCTCTTCCTCCTTCTTCTAGTAGGGAGGTTTGGGTGCTGACTTTGATGTAGACGTCTGTTCGGAAGATCTGTCTGCATGGTAAGACTTTTGAGGCATTCTCTTGAACTCCCTTTTAGCGAAAGAGCCAACATCTCTTTCTGGATGTGTGCTGACACTTTCCACTGCCTCATTCCTATTCACCATTTGTTTGTCCCATTCATGGGCTTGGAGCTGGGTGAACACGTCCTTGGTCGTCCTCTTGGAGAGAATTTTTGCATTCATATCTGCAATCTCATACGTTCTCCCTAAGTTTTTCAGCTCACAGATAATATCATTGAATCTTGCCACCATTGATTTAACAATTTCACGAGGAAGCATTTGAAAAGATTCATACATATCTACACAGTTTTGAAGCTTGTTTCGCTTCATCTGAGTTGTTTCTTAGCTGAGGGTGCCAAGAAATTCCCACATCTTTTTGGTGTTGTTGTGCTCAAGAGCTTCAACAACCAATGGCTCAGGTAAGTATTGAAGGATGAGCTCCATGGCTACTGAATCCAGCTGAAAACGAACTCTATCGTCGTTTGTCCACTCTGCATAAGGCTTCTCCACTATCTCCGGACCCTCTGCTCCTCCAAGCTGAGTATTCACCTTGGCGATCTTCAGTGGTCCGGTAGATAGAACCACTGCCATCTCTGGGTGGACATTCTTCAGCTTAATCAACGAATGTTTCTTCCATATCTCAAAGTTTTCTGATGAGTACTTTGGAAGTTTTGTAATCTGAGCCATCTTAGCGTACCTAAGCTTAAACACACAAACAAAAACTAAGTGCAGAAAATAAGAACCAAGTGCAGGAAAACAGAGATTTGGTCCTAAGTGACTCAACACAACCTTAGTTTGTAAGATCCTTGGCGCTCTGATACCACTGTGGGTCCCAAAATCATAGTGCTAAATTGTGCAGCGGAAAGTTTGTCTATGCAGCGGAAGTATTAAAAGACAGTTGCACTGGTTCGGATAAACAGAGTATAGTCTGCTTAGTGTGTAGAAGACTTAAGCTTAGGTCTCTGTTCTTATTAAGTAAGTTTAATAGCATATACTCTTCAATATTTGAACAAGTATTGAAGGTTTCAAGAGTCAGTTTGTGAAACAGAAAAACAGAGCAAGTATGAAAGTATAACAGTAAACAACATACAAGATTTATAGTGGTTCAGATCTCAATATCCTACATCCACTCTTCAGACCCAAGGTCTGGATAATTCACAAAATAAATACAATCCTCCTTATGATCTATACACAGCCCGTCGGCGCCTCCGTCCTTCGGTCAGCTGTGGCACTCGCCCAGGAACTCCTTGCAGACTCTGTCTTTAGGTTGAAGTGAGGACGACACCCTGCAGACTACTTCGCGGAGGTTGGATGTTTACTGTTCTTCCCAGAACATAGGTGGTTGGCATACGCTCATAAGAATCAGAATTCCAGACTAGGAAACTGACTACTGTGGATATATCTCAGAAAGATATATTCACCAAAAAAGAGCTTCAACTTTACAGCTTCAGACTTGTGCTAGGAGAAGTTAGCACAGTATATAACTCACGACAAAGACTCAAGTCTCGTGTAAGGAAACACAGAAACTCAGAGAGTTTAGCAAAGAGATCCTCTGTGTCGTACGAAGACTTTAGGATTATAACTCAGAGTCCTTTCAATCTTCGTATGTTGATTAACTATTAAAGGTTGAAGTGCAGACCCTTTTATAGAGGATTTCCTTAAGGAATTTTGAATTTATGCTCGTTAGACACATAAATCAAGACGTTAGACTCATGGAAGATGTTTTCCAATCGTAGCCCATGCCTTAGGTCTGAGTGATGCTCTGCTCTGCTGCGTCAGTGTACTATACACTAACTTTATGTCAGACTAAGTTCTCAGTTTAAGGAATCCATGTTTGGATAATCTCGTACCGACTTACACTTGGGCATGTATAAATGCCTAAGTCTGAATGAGCTTCAATATCTTTCGAATAGCTGAAGCTTTAAAGGTAGAGACTCTTGTACTGACTTTCAATTGTCAGTAAAGCTTAGCCCTCATACTGACTTCCCAAGGTCAGTATGGTAGACCCTCATACTGACTGTCCACAATCAGTATGGAAAACGCCCTCATACTGATTTCTCCGGATCAGTATGGAAAACCCTCATACTGACTTCTCTTAGTCAGTACAGGAAACCCTCATACTGACTTCTCTTGGTCAGTATGGTAGACCTTATACTAAGTGCTTCATCTCAGTTCAGGTTATGGCTTTACTCGATCTTCAACCTAAGTTATATTACAACTCAATCGATCTTATACAAGGAACACAATTTAGAAATCTAGACTCTGAAAAACTGACCATGATGGCTTATAATCTTTGACCCACCAAAACACTAAAAGTAAGGAAGGATTTCTGTAAAAAAAATCCTTACAATATATATATTAAAGCAAAGAAGTCTCCACCAAAACTATTCCCGCCAATTTTTTTTTCACTTATTTTTTCTTTTTTGTATTTTGGCTGTTTATTCTGATCTATCCTCAAGACTTTTTAATAATGTATATCTACTTTTAATTGTTATACAAACATACATAGGGATGTTTTATATGGTTACCCATACCCCTTATGTTATATAAAGCCAAAATCTAACCACTAGATCTGAATCTTGACGGTTTAGATTTAATTTTAAAACTAAAATTTTCGGTGCATTATTGTCACGCCCCCATTTAGCTTCCCCGGCTTATGAGTGCTCGGCGTGTTAACTCTCGAGATTTCTCACCATTAAACACAATCAAAAATAAGATTGAGCAGAAGCTGACATTTGTAGAGATAGTAATAGGGTTCGAGTTCATACAATATGTCGATGCCAAATGTTGGTACGAATAACATCAGAGTTCCAGCTTATACAAAACATGGGGAAGTTTAGTTCAGAGGTTCCATGCGGCGGAGGTTTACATAGTGGAGAAATGTATGTGGAGATACATATCTCAAGATCAAACTCTTGTTTTGACTGCTCACACATTCCTGCTACCAGATCCATTACTCCAATCTTTAACCTACATGTTTTTAGAAATAACACGAGGGGCTGAGTACACCGTGTACCCAGTGAACACATGCCCGAAAATGTACAAATATAGATTATTATGCCATCAAACTGACAAAACATGATGTTTTACTTTGAAATCCCCTCATGCTTATCAAACCATTTTCATTCACACACTGCACAGTTTCACATTTCACGTGTGATCATTATCTGTTTTAACGGTATGACTTTGAAGCAGGCCTACTTCCAAGTCACGATGTACAGCTGGGAATGACATGATCTACTCAACCCACTGTCATTAAAGTGCACTGATCCCGGAATGCCCTTCGAGATCCGATTGACGTTACCCACCTTATCGCCCCTAAGTGTCAACCCGCGGTTGATCCACTCCACAATTTAATAGACTGGGGCGACGAACCACCAACATGACATACAAGAGTTTTTTAGCTCATGGTACTACGGCGCAAGAGCAATGACCTTCTTGGGCTCACAATCTGTCAATAATCGCTCAAGGATTTTAACATTGGTGCATTTTACTGACATCTCCCTTCTCTCTGGCCAAGTTCATCTGGCTTCAGAGGTACATATATGATCCACAAAACCATTTTTGGCATAAAAATCAATTTAAAACCAAAAAATTTTCATGATTCTATTTTGAAAAGAAAATATTTTCATGCTTTTGTATTTTATAATAAAAGCCCACCTTTTAATCTTACAGATTTTGTAGTACGACGACTGCTCAAAAGCAAGACCTTGCCAAGCATGATTCCTTTAAACACAATTAAAACACAATGCACAATGAGCTTAACATTCACGAATCACATAAGCAACACAACATAAAGATCAACCAAGAACACAACTTCTATCCATATCATCTCACTTTCTTAACTACTCCTTATATCATGGGTTTCTAACTCGCACTTCAACAATTTATGATCAACTTGTTCTTCAACCATCTTAAATTACCACATCATTATCTTATCATTAATCAACTCATCCCAATCAGTTTCTACCATCACACCATCATAATCTTAATTCTTCTCTCCAATGAACTTATCATTCTTACCAACATCAACTTACAACTCGACAAATAAGATAACACAAGTTTTAAGTAATCTTAATCTTCATATCTTACATCAATCCTTCAAGATTTTTCATATATCATGTGTATATAATGTTCACAAGATTTCATTTAAGTTCATGCATCCAAAAACCAATCGAAATAGAATGAAATTGGAGTATTTCGATTTTTGGTCAATCCTGAAGCGGTCAGATTTAGACCCCACCCCGACCGTGGTAAAATGCTTATTTCAAGGGCTTTCTGATGCGGTCAAAATTGACCGTGCCTCGACCGCGCTGCGGTCGCACCCTGCAACTGCGTCGGCGACGAGCTGTGGTCTGTTTTTGATATTTTTTTCCATTTTCAATCACCTCCGACCACATTCAACAATAAACACTTAAATCCAACATATATATAACATATAAACATGCTAAACAATATGAATACACCCTTGCATGTATGATCAACACTCCAAATAATGCATATATGAAGGATTGTTCAAGGTTGAAACCCTTACCTTCTTCAACAAGCTTGATCGACTAAATCCTACTATTCAACCTCACCAATCTGTCCAAATGCTTCTAAGAAGTCCCTAAAAATTTTTAGAATCATCAAACCAATCCAATTCTAAGATTTCAAACGAATTTGAACTAAATCCCCAAATCTCACAATTTCTACCATAATTTAAATGACCTTATTTTTCTAACACCTCTTGAGATCTTAAAATCTTCGCTTAAGCTTTCGTAAAATTCCCTTTTTTAAGGCGAAACCTTCAAAATTACTTTGTTCCCCGCTTTAAACTCTAGCTCAGTTCTTCTTACATCAACAAAAGATTTCTATATTCTCTGAGCTCATTTCATTCTTTCTTGAATCTGGCGAACAATCTCCACCCTCTTAATGACCGTATCTGATCCAAATATCTTTCTATTTCCTACTTCGTTCAAGTAAAGCAGAGATCAACATTTCCCGACATACAAAGTTCACACGACTCCCTACCATTAGGTTTTTTATAATTGTAATAACAAACATAGTTAATGAAAAGAAATATCAGATCTCATCTACCCTTTCGGTCTATCACAATTGTTGATACTATATGTACCCACTCCTCATGTAAGCTTATTCAAAATCAACAAGTAAACTTCGAATCATAGTCAAAAGTAACAGAGTTAGGTACTCTAAGAACCCGTATGATTTCTCGTGTATATAGCAGGGCAAGTTTATCAAACCATAAGTGACTCGCATCATCGAAAGTGAGCGCGCTAGGTTAAGGGATCCACTATGACTCCTATTGCAGTATTTCCCTTACGCAATCTCAGCAAACCATAGGGTCATTAATGTAGCACCTTCGCTTGTTAACTCGCTAAACACAGCTCAACATGGTTGGCAACCTCCTTTATCAAGCCTTCCCTCTAGGATTTCCTCTTTAAATCATAATACATCTTCGTACTTCCCAGGTGAGCAATATAAGGGATATCATGAGCCTCACTCATGATTTCGTTTCTCAATTCTTCCCAATTTAGTACAAAGGTTGTTCTTTGGAACCACCAAGCATTATCTAGTACTTTCTTATGGTCTTCTGACTTTTCTCTTTCGAACCTTCCTACGTATCTTTTTCCATCTCATCACCCTTTTGTTTGAACCACAACTATTTTCTATCTTAATTAGACATAATATTCATAGTAACTAGGATTCTATCATGTAATTCAAATGGTAATACTACTTCTTGAGGCAACCTTTCAACTCGTAACTAGTTCACTCTCATTCGTAAGAAGTGAACCAAATGCTACTGCACTTTTTTCTTTCTGCTTAAGGCATCAACTACAAGTTGACCTTTCTAGGATGATAGTTTATCATCAAATCGTAATCATCTTTTAGCTCCAGCTAATTTCTTATCACATATTGAGATTTTTCTACTCAAAGAAGTACTTAAGCTTTTATGAGTTGTATAGCCAACACATTTGATTACCCACAAATGGTTTCTCAATAATTTCAGCTCATAAGCCTTTGTTGATAACTCCAAATCAAGGGTGTGGTAATTCAACCTATGAGATATTAGCTAACGTGATGCGTATGCTATCATTTTGCCCTCTTGCTCCATCACGTTGCCTAAGCCATTCTTGGAAGCATTCATTTACTCCACCAATTCCTTATCAGCTTTTGGAATAATTAACACTGGTGTAATCGTCTGAAATTGCTTCAACTTTCAAAACTTTCTTCACACTCTTTGGTCCATTCATACTTCACTCTCTTCAAATGTAAATGTATCACAGTTTTCGCAACTTTAGAAACCTTTTTATGAACTTCCATACTATCCAACTAATCCAAGAAAATTTATCATCTCGTTAGGCATATCCGCGACTTCCACTCCATAACCGCCTCAATCTTTGCGAGATCTAACTCGATTCCTTCAACCATCACAATATAGCACAAGAAAGATACTTCTTTCACCCAAAATTCACACTTTTTGAATTTTACATACAACAACTCACTTTTTTAACATCTATAGATTAATCTTAAGATGTTCATGCTCCAAACAAGTCATTTGGAGTCTATGACAATATTATCATAAACAGAAAAACGAAGTTATCTAGGTATGGATAGAACACTCAATTCATTAAGTACATGAATACAACTAGAGCGTTCTTGAGACCAAATGGTATAACCACAAACTCATACTGTTCATACCTCACTTTAAAAGTTGTTTTCGAAATATATTCGTTTCGAATTATCAATTGATGATATTCTGATCGAAGATCGATCTTGAAGAATACACTTGCTAATCTCAAGTGATCAAACAAGTCATTTATTCTCGATAAATGATACTGATTCTTTAATGTTAACTGGTTTATTTCCTCGATAATCGATACTTATTCACATTGACCTATCATTTTTCTTCACAAACAACACAGGAGCTCCCCAAGGTGACACTAGGTCGGATAAAACCAATATCCAACAGCTCTTGTAACTGCACTTTCAATTCCTGCAGTTCTTTAGATACTATCCTATACGATTTCTAAGGCACCTTCAACTTGTCTATCAGGTGACAAATCATGGTAGTTTATCCGAAATACATCCTCAAACTCATTCACTACCAACGCATCTTTCACCGTTACCTCTTGACTAGGTTCACCTTCCACATCGATCAAATATGTTTGTTTTTGTTGGAATTGTATACATAAAAGCATTATGATTGGTATATTAGGAAACGTTATGTTTGATATACTGGTAATCATTAATGACTTGCAATAAACAACTCCTGTTTGAATTAACAATCATACGATGCAAACAAACACATCCAGTTATCTCGTCGATAGGGAGATCATACGGTGTGTAAGAGATCACAGAAGATCGTATAGATCAATTATCACAGTTGAGACAGTTTCTAGTTTGGCTGACGGTTTAGGCTGCGGCACACAAGTCCATAAGTGGTTTATCTTGACTGCTTTGTGTGACCGGTACATCTCAATGTATTGATAGGATCAACAGTGAGATGAACCATTCTACTTGACATATGAATGAGTAAAGATCTCGGTAACTTCGTCGGATCTAAAGTCTATTGAAAGCTGAGTGGCACACATGGGTTGACTGTCACTTTGACTTGCTATGGTGGAGAGTCTTACATGTACTTGTATATCTGCATCTTGGGTGATGGCAGTTTGTGTGGGGTTTCCTCAGGCTGGATTTAGATAACCATATCCGTTTCAGGTTGGTGACATTCCCTGGGAAGCTCACGAGGTTCGTTATGCTAAGTCACGCAGGCTGAATCATTGATTCAAGCATAAGCGATAAGGGTTGAGTGGTACTACTCAGGAATAATAAGAGATTAATTAATTACATCTAAATGTCATACGC
This sequence comes from Plectranthus barbatus, assembly GCA_026898455.1. NCBI lineage: Eukaryota > Viridiplantae > Streptophyta > Magnoliopsida > Lamiales > Lamiaceae > Plectranthus > Plectranthus barbatus. Next base: position 67,672 of record JAPKLW010001616.1, on the reverse strand, counting down.
TGAATTAATTAATGAATGTCTGAAACCTTAAATATGGGGATTAACCAAGTCAATGCAACCCGTTCTTAATAACGTGGTAATAAAGTGGTAGGTCAGCATTAATTCTCTGGTGGCATGAATTAATGTTTATTAATTAATTATGTTCTGGGTTGAACATGGAATTAATTAATAGGAGGCCCACTTTATTATTTGCATTTGATCCCTGGTCTGGCCCAACACTGCTCAGAGCCCATTAGGGTTTATTAAACCCTAATAGCCCATTCTCAGATCTATATAAATAGATGAATCTCTCATTTTCCCACATAAGTTTTGAAACTTTCAAATCAGAAACCCTAGAGAGATTGTGAGAGAGTGGGCGGCTGTAGATCCGGTAGCATATCCTCACCAGATTTCCGGTTGAGCAAGGGAACAGATCAGAAGATCAGATCTGTAGGAACACCATCGTTTGATCGATTCCAGATTCAGATCTGCACCATCTTCATTGCCATCATAGATCTAAATCTATAGATCAGTCGTTGGAGTCTCAGGTATTCCTTTGAATCTACGAATTAAATTAAATAGGAGCATGCATAGGGCATTTACTGTTTGTCATGATATTTATTTTGATATCCATAAATCGAATCCGGAGTTTTAATAAATGGCATTTCATGTCGCCAATTGTAGACTCAGTTCCTACAATTGGTAGCAAAACCAGGCTCGTATTTTATGGCTCTGTCGAAAAATAAATTTGATAAATAGTTTATGCATGTTATTTAATTTATCGTGGATGGATTGATTTTGTTGTGGATGTTTTTGTTCTCGTGGCCCCTCTATTTTTGGTTTTTGGTTTTTTAAATCGCGAGAAAATCCGCAATTAGATTGATAAAAATAAATATGTAATAGATCTAGATCTGTTGTATTTTTTTTATTCAATCTGTAACCGAAACAAGTTAGAGAACAAGTTCAGCACGAAGATATGGTGCAGCAAGTTTCCGACGACCGCAGCAGCCGCGTGCAGGTGGCGGTGGCCGGCAGCGGCGATTGCCGGAAGGCGAATCAGTGGCCGCGCGCAGGATGCGCGCGGCGGATCTCTGCGAGCAGCAGTTGCAGGCTGTGGTGCACGACGGAGTTTGTCCACGCAGCAGTAGGTTGCGGCTCTTCCTCCTTGCGCGAGCAGTGGCGTCGGCTCCGGCTGGCGCGGATCTCTGTGGGTGAGCAAGGGCCATGCGCAGGCGCGCACGGCGGTGGAAGGTGATTCGACAGTTGCGCGCGGCAGGCTCTGCTGCGAGCTGCGACAGCAGCGACGATGGAGTCGCACGCAGGTGGCTGCAACAGCAGCAAGCGCGCCCTTGGATGCGTTGCAGCGTTGGATAGCGGTTGCCAATGGGTGGCGCGGCCACTAGCGGTGCAGGCGACCCTGCCGGCGATGGCAGCTGTGCTGTTTCCGAGCGGCGGCGGACGTGGAAGCTGGCGGCGGCGCCTGGATAGGGTGGCGGCGGCTATAACCTTAGCAGCAGCTAGGGCTTGCTAGTTGGTTTGCAGCAGCTAGGGTTTTCAAATGCGGGCCAGGTCGCGGGCCCGGCGGCGGCCTGGAAGGCTGAAGCTAGGGCTTTGATCTTTGAAACCCTAATTTGTTGTGTTCAAACCCTAGTGTGATGTGGGTTGGGCCAGGATTAAAATTTAATTATTTTATTGGGCCAGATAACCCTGGTTCACAAATTCCTAGCCCAAACTGCTGTATTATTCCTGTTCAAGATTGCAGATTTCAAATTAAAGAGTGGGAGCCCAGTTTGAAGATCTGTATTAAATTAAATCATTGTAATAGATAGATTTAATTATATTTCCCATGTAATTGCATCAAGGGGCCACGAGAAATTTTATTTGTTTATTTAATTATTTTCTCGTATGATGTGATTTATTATGTGCGCACTAGTAAATAATAGGAAAGCATGCTATTGCTTTTATTATTTAATTTTAAAGCATGTTGTAGATAATAGGGAAGCATGTTACTGCTTTATTATTTACGGTTCAAAGCATGCTTTATGTTATTTATTTTATGCTTTAAATTATGTCTATAAATTCCGGAATCATGTTGGGAAATATGATGGAATTTTAGATATGACATAATTTATGGATCATAAAATAATCTGTGCGCATAAGAACCTTTTGAAAGAAAAAGACTAAGCAAGATTTTTTAATCAACAAGATCTCCACAATGCGGTCTCGTATTAGAAGTGGGCAGTGAAGTGAGTAGACGTCTACACGACCGTAGCCTGCTTGCTTTATTTGTTCATAAGTTCTAATAGATGAGATTTCTAAATAAAATATTTAAACATGTGAGAAGTGGACAGTGAAGTGAGTAGACGTCTACACGACCGTAGCCTGCTTACTTCATTTGTTCATAAGTTCTCTAAAATTGTTTTAAATGAGATAACAAAGGTTGTAAGAGGCATGCGTCATGGGTCTAGTACGTATGACAAATCGTCCTTTCAACTTCCGGAGTTAGAATTGTGGTCAAATGCTTAGATGTTGCCTGAGTACTAACTCATGAATGATGTCCCTGCTTAGATAGGTTGAACATGGTCTTAGTTTTATCTCCGATTATTAATTTCATTTGTCGGCGAACACCTGGCATGGATTGAAATTAAAGACTGGAACTTCAAAGAGCAGTCTGGTTAGGTGGTCTGCTGTAAACGTCTTCGAAAGGAGCTTGCAGTAGATGCACCTAGGAAATTGGGGAAACAATTGTATTGATTTATCAAAAGGTTACAATGCATATTTGTTTCAATGTTCTGAATGTATGTACTTACTTTAATCAATTATTGTTTTCAGATATGTCTATGAATAATGTCATAAATATCTTAGCACAAAATCAATTAACAGGTCCGAATTTCCTGGAATGGAAGCGCAACTTGGATTATATCCTAGTTGCAGAAGAACATAAATATGTTCTTAACACTCCGTGTCCAGCTGTCCCTACTGCTGAGTCAACTGATGTGGAGCGGAACCTCTATGACAAATGGGTCAAGTCTAATAATGTAGTCAAGTGCTACATGATGACCACCATGTCTAAGGTGCTCCAGCAACAACAACAGCACTATGACAAAGCAGCTGAGATAATGGATAGTCTCACAGTTACTTATGGGGAATCGGATAGAGCTGTCAGATTTAAACTCATGAGGGAAATCGTGAGTTGTAAAATGGCTGATGGTAGCTCAGTGAGGGAGCACATTGTTTCCATGACTCATCTCATGGATGAACTGACGTTGCATGGAGGAGGTATTGACGGGGAAGCCCAGGTCGATATCATACTCAACTCACTTCTGAAGTCTTTTGAGAACTTTAGGTTGAATGTTGTCATGAGTAAAAAGGAGTATACTCTCAATGAGTTACTTAGTGATCTCATGGCGGCTGAATCAGTCATGCAACCTAAAAAGGCAGTCTTGGTTTCTTCCGGTAGTCGCCCTGCTTCATCGAAAGGTGCTAAAGAGGTGATTGGAAAGAAATTCAAGAAGACAGTCTTTGGAAGCAAAAGTTCTGGGAAAAAGAAGACTGTGACACCGGGGAAGAAGGGCAAGTGTTTCCGTTGTGGCAAAATTGGTTACTGGAAGAAGGATTGTTTGACCAAGCGGGTTGGACAAGGTACGTCATTAGCACTAGTAACGGAAACATGTTTAGCATCTGTTTCTACCCATTCGTGGGTAGTGGATACTGGAGCTACTGACCATGTTTGTTACACTTTGCAGGGATTCAGGCCGACAAGGCAGCTGAATGATGACGAGGTGACAATCTCCATGGGTAATGCTGCTCGTGTGTCTGCAGCAGCAGTTGGAGATGTTTCATTATGCTTTCAAGACAATGTTATGATTTTAAGAGATGTTTTGTATGTGCCGGATTTTCAGCGGAACCTTATTTCTATTTCCTGTTTAATAAATGATGGATTTTCAATTATTTTTGATAGTCATGTTACTATCAATGGCAATAACGGTGTTATCTGTCGTGGGATACAGAATGACTCTCTTTATATCATAACTTGTTTGCATAAATCTTCCGTGAATGCTGTATATAACTCATTTAATCATAAGAAGAGAAAGTTTTCATCTTCTGATGAGGATCTTACATATCTATGGCATCTGAGACTAGGCCACATCAATCTAAAGAGGATCAAGAGACTCGTGGATGATGGAACGTTGGATTCAATCTAAGTAGTTCCACATCGAGTTTGTGAATCCTGTATAGAGGGAAAGATGACGACCAAGCCTTTCAAGGCAAGACAGTCTCGAGCAAGTGATGTGTTGGAACTGATCCACTCTGATTTATGTAGACCTATGTCCACACAAGCTCGTGGAGGATTTAAGTATTTCGTCACTTTTATTGACGATTACTCGAGATACAGGTATGTTTACTTACTTCACTATAAGTCTGAATGCTTTGAGAAATTCGAGGAATTCAAGGCGGAAGTAGAGAAGAAGTTAAACAAGACCATTAAGACATTACGATCTGATTGTGGTGGTGAGTATCTCAGTGACGAGTTCTTCCAGTTTTTATCAGAGCATGGGATTACATCCCAATGGACCGCACCAGGCACTCCTCAGCAGAATGGTGTGGCGGAAAGAAGAAATAGGACTCTTCTTGAAATGGTTAGATCCATGATAAGTTATGCGAACTCGCCTGTTTCATTTTTGGGCCACGCGTTACTAGCAGCGGTGTATCTGCTGAACCTGGTACCTTCTAAGTCAGTTCCTAAAACACCCTCGGAACTCTGGCATGGGCGAAAGCCCAATGTGTCAAAGATAAGAGTGTGGGGCTGTCCGACATATGTTTTGTTGAAGGAACCTGATAAGTTAGAAGGTAGGTCCAAGCTGATGCTGTTTGTGGGATACCCCAGAAAAACGAAAGGTGGTTATTTCTACTGTCCTGAGGATCAGAAGATCGTTGTTAGCACCAACGCAAGATTCTTAGAGGACGAGTTTGTGAAAAACCACAAATCCAAAAGTGATATCATTCTCCAAGAAATTGGAGACGATGATACGCTTTCATTGGGAAAACCCCGTGACAGATTGAGTGTACCTCTTGAAGGTATGGAACCAATTGCACGGTCGTCGGTGCAAGGATTTGACCCACCAGTAACTGCACCAACTGCTGACGCAGTACCAGTGCTCCGTCGTAGTGGGAGGGTACCTCACAAACCCGAGCGGTATATGTTCATGGGAGAGTCTTCGGACTTGATCCCGGAAGACAGACTAGATGATACCGACCCATGGACATACGACGAATCAGTAAAAGACAAAGATGCTGAAAAATGGCATAAAGCCATGGATTCAGAAAATGAATCAATTACCTCTATGGATGTATATCAGAAGTCTACGCTACCAGATGGCTTTCGGGCCATATGTTGCAAATGGGTATACAAATGGAAGTAAGGTTCGAAAGGAGAAATAACGGCTCTTAAAGCCAGGTTGGTGGCAAAGGGTTATAGGCAAAAGGAGGGCATTGACTACGACGAGACCTTCTCACCGGTAGCCATGCTCAAGTCCATTCGAATTCTTCTATCCATAGCAGCACATATGGACCTAGAAATCTGGCAGATGGATGTCAAAACTACATTTTTAAACGGGTGCCTTGAGGAAGGTCGTGACATCTATATGCAGCAGCCAGAGGGTTATGTGAAGGATGGTGAAGAGCATCTATCTGGAAGCTAAAGAAGTCCTTGTATGGACTTAAACAAGCTTCACGGTCATGGAACAAATGTTTCGATGATGTGATTAAATCCTATGGATTTTCACAATGCGAAACCGAAAGTTGTGTGTACCGATTATACGTCAGCGGAAGCGTGGTATTCCTTGCACTTTATGTAGATGACATTCTTCTATTCGGCAACAATGTGAAGGTGTTGTAAGACATAAAGAGATGGTTATCCGAACAGTTTCAAATGAAGGACGTAGGAGACGTTGGATACATCATTGGGATTAAAGTCTTGTGTGATCGCAAGAAGAGGATGTTAAGCTTGTCTCAGGTTGCTTATACTGATACTGTGATTGCCCGTTTTAGCATGCAAAATGCTAAGAAAGGATTTGGATTTCCAAGCGGATCAGGATGAGAAGAGATCGACCTTGGGCTATGTGTTCACCTTGGGAGGTGGAGCTGTATCATGGAGGAGTGCGAGACAGAAATGTATCGCGGACTCCACCATGGAAGCTGAGTATGTGGCAGCTTCAGAGGCTTCTATAGAAGCAATATGGCTCCAGAACTACCTCCAAGAGTTAGATATTATTCTGAGTTTGCCCAAGACTATCACGGTATATTGTGATAATGTTGGTGCAGTGGCAAACTCTAAGGAACCAAAAACTTACAAGGCGTCTAATCACATAGAGAGAAAGTACCACATCATACGAGAAATCGTAGCGAGGTTCGATGTGCTAATAGATAAGATAAACATTGAGGATAATCTAGCAGATCCATTTACAAAGGGCTTACTTCAGAAGGCATACGAAGGTCACGTTCGTAGCCTAGGGTTGAGGTAGATGCCAGCCACCTGGTGACCAAATGTAATAGCTAGATTAGAATAGACACATGTTATACTCTGGAAAGTAATGGTATAATGCTTTGAGTATAAGTGGGAGATTGTTGGAATTGTATACATAAAAGCATTATGATTGGTATATTAGGAAACGTTATGTTTGATATACTGGTAATCATTAATGACTTGCAATAAACAACTCCTGTTTGAATTAACAATCATATGATGCGAACAAACACATCCAGTTATCTCGTCGATAGGGAGATCATACGGTGTGTAAGAGATCACAGAAGATCGTATAGATCATTCGACCTAGCGAGATATAAACAATTATCACAGCTGCGACAGTTTCTGGTTTAGCTGTCGGTTTAGGCTGCGGCACACAAGTCCATAAGTGGTTTATCTTAACTGCTTTGTGTGACCGGTACATCTCAATGTATTGATAGGATCAACAGTGAGGTGAACCATTCTACTTGACATATGAATGAGTAAAGATCTCAGTAACTTGGTCGGATCTAAAGTCTATTGAAAGCTGAGGGGCACACATTGGTTGACTGTGACTTTGACTTGCTATGGTGGAGAGTCTTACATGTACTCGTATATATGCATCTTGGGTGATGGCAGTTTGTGTGGGGTTTCCTCAGGCTGGATTTAGATAACCATATCCGTTTCAGGTTGGTGACATTCCCTGGGAAGCTCACGAGGTTCGTTATGCTAAGTCCTGCAGGCTGAATCGTTGATTCAAGCATAAGCGATAAGGGTTGAGTGGTACTACTCAGGAATAATAAGAGATTAATTAATTACAGCTAATTGTCAAACGCTGAATTAATTAATGAATGTCTGAAACCTTAAATATGGGGACTAACCAAGTCAATGCAACTCGTTCCTAATAACGTGGTAATAAAGGGGTAGGTCAGCATTAATTCTCTGGTGGCATGAATTAATGTTTATTAATTAATTATGTTCTGGGTTGAACATGGAATTAATTAATAGGAAGCCCACTTTATTATTTGCATTTGATCCCTGGTCTGGCCCAACACTGCTCAGAGCCCATTAGGGTTTATTAAACGCTAATAGCCCATTCCCAGATCTATATAAATAGATGAATCTCTCATTTTCCCACTTAAGTTTTGAAAGTTTCAAATCAGAAACCCTAGAGAGATTGTGAGAGAGTGGACGGCTGTAGATCCGGTAGCGTATCCTCACCAGATTTCCGGTTGAGCAAGGGAACAGATCAGAAGATCAGATCTGTAGGAACACCGTCGTTTGATCGATTCCAGATTCAGATCTGCACCATCTTCATTGCCATCATTGATCTAGATCTGTAGATCAGTCGTTAGAGTCTCAGGTATTCCTTTGAATCTACGAATTAAATTAAATAGGAGCATGCATAGGGCATTTACTATTTGTCATGATATTTATTTTGATAACCATAAATCGAATCCGGAGTTATAATAAATGGCGATTCATGTCGCCTATTGTAGACTCAGTTACTACAGTTTTTCCTAATTCAAAATAGCTTACTAGCTTGGAGTGTGGTTATTACTCGTTACCCGCAAGGAAAATCATATATGCATTCTTGTCTTTCTTCATATGATGGTAAAATAACTTTTCCCTCATCATGAAGAATAGTAGTTTCGTAACCCATTAACCAATCCATTTCTAGTATTTTAGTCATCATCATTCATCTCCATCACATTTAAATCACTCACATTTACTTTATGCATGTTCAGCAGAATCTCCAAATTAGAGCTTGTATGGGTAGTAGTAACAACTTCTCTCAAAGGTCCAACTACCTTCAAGTTTCTGTCACCCTTTACTACTTGAAGATCTAAATTTTCTACGCATGCATAAGAAATGAAGGAATTTGCTCCACTTAATTCATTCCTTTCCTGATTAGGAGCATACATTCTAGCTCCTTACATTGGCAGCTTTCACTGCTACTAATGATTCTCCCTAGGATTATGAGGTGGAATCAATTTTGTCCCTTCCTCCTAAATTCCTAGGTGATCTGAACCAAAGTTGAGGTTTTCCTCTAATTGCTCTCAACTGGTTGTTAGTTTTATATAAATTTTGCCTATTGAAAACCTCTTGGTGTCGGCTCAGGCACTGCTTAGCCATATGCCCTCTACCACCACATCAAAACAAGTTAACTCTTGCTTTGCACACACTCCCATGTGCCTTCTTCTACACCTTCCACATTCCGACGTCTTCATTCTTCTAAATCCTCCTCCAGAGTTTGTTGGTACCATATTTCCCCTGTTTGGTGTGAGGAAATTCCCCCTCGGAGGATACTGGTTTCCCTTATACCCTCGACTTATCTAATTGTTAAAATCTTGATAATTACAACATTGGACTTTTTCAAACCTTCTTTTTTCTGAGCATCGATTTACTGACTGTACAATCTAGTACTCAGAGTCAGTACTTTACCTTCAATCGAAGCATCTTTAACATCCACAGCCAGACTCAAGTATTCTGGGTAAGTCAACCCCCTTCTTATAAACAAATGGGTTTGAGTATCTATTCGTAACCCAAATAAAAAGTTCTCTACCCTCATGGCACTTGTATCAACTAATTGCATAGCATGTTGTGACAAGTCACAGGATTGCTTGTCATAACGTTAAATCAGCATGTTCTTTGACCGATGCTGCTTCTAAATAATCACATTCCTTTATGTATATATCAATTCCTAATTCGAAGCAATTCATGCTCAACTAGTTTGCCAACTAGTAAGTATCAATCTCGCATGGTATAATTTGAAATAGAAGTATAGTTTCAAATGCCATTAATCAGAACACTACACTCCATAATCCAACACAACCAACTACATCCCAACATAATTCATTTACTAGGATTCATCATTCACTGATCTTCATAGGCTCAATTTCGCATATTCCCCTTTCAATAGCGATAACTATTTGGTCATTCCGTACACTTAGAACCATTTAACTCAATTAACGTGAGAATCTCAAACAAAATTAGGCTATTTTCACAAGCCAATCACATTTTCATAACTTCTCGAGAGATAATTCCTTATTCTCACAAAAATTGACTCAATAGTTGTATCACAAACATCAAAAGTTCATACCAATGAGACAATCTTAAAAAGTTTCGCGACATATGACAAGAATTTAACTCAATTGCCCAACCCACCGCAACGGTACTGACGAGAGTCAAACTCCATCGCCACACAAATAAAACAACCTTAGCGAGAGTGAACTCCATCACTACTCAAATCAACAAACAATAGCGAGAGTAAAACTCCATCGCTACTCAAATCAAACAATCAATATCGAGTGTAAGACTCCATCGCTACTATGCTCTTAACTCTTTCTCATTTAATCACTTAAAACTCGTAAGTGGAAATGACATCACTCAAAAGGGATTGAAATTTATATTATACTAATCACCCGGCCCGATGTCACACAATTATCAATCAGGAAGAGATTTGTACTGCTAAATAGATCAAATCTCCATTGCTAATAATATCCAACCCTGTCTAGTCATTGATCTAGCCCATATATCTTCCCCAAACATGTCAGCACTTTCACTTTGGAGAGATCCTCTTTCTTATCATTGTCATCTTCATTCAAATCATCACCACACTGGTCATTTGACTCACTAGAGGTAAGCAATTCCTCTTGCTCAAACTCCATATCATAGTCATCATCACTATCATCACCAGAGGTACCATCTTTGCATGTTCTCTTATAAAGGTATTTTCTAACCTCTCATAACTTGCACGATAAGTTCTAAAGATGGAGGTACATACCATATAGATAACACTAGATCACTGTTAGATGCAACCGACTGAGCTACATGTATACTGGGTGAAAACATATATCAAGGAAATTAGGTCATGACATATGAGACGCATGTGACATAATCTCAAACACGTAAATAATGAAAACTGCAAGACTAATGATGTAATCTGGACCATCAGCTATAATGGCTCAAGCTCAATAGCATGTCGAAGACTTGCTAAAAATTTCAGAGCTGGGGTTACCACAAGTGCAATTCTAGTACACGCAAACACAGACAAAATAAAACAATCAATATTTGGCTCAATCGGACAACTAGGAGGATAGTGTCACAATTCTATGAATACAAAACCCTATAAAACCAGGAAATCACCTAAAATCACAATGTATCCCTTTGCTTAGGAGTAAGCATCCATCCTCAATTTTAGCCCAAATCTCCAAGATTTTGACAACCATTAATTCGATCTCATCATGGCCTCTTAATCCATTAATTTTTTATATATTCACCTTCTATAGCTCATGCTAGTAATGATCCAGAAACTCAAATAGGTCATAATTTCTAAACTTTTGGATCACGATATGGATTCATTTGCCATGACATTAACTAATTGGTGTCAACCCAGAATAAATAATACATGATGTGATGAATGCTCACATTCTCTGCCACGCTCTCACTCATTGTGATTCTATTGAGTCATCTTGATGGTACACATTTCCCAAATATCCGCAATCACATTCATCACTCAGCAACACATATACTTTCAATTAAGTATGGTTTGTAGTCAACGGTCTTGCCCGTCTGACTCACTACTTGTCTGACTTAACTCATGTAAATACACATAACATAAATAATTACTTACCTGGGCTTACCAACCACTAGTCTCCAAGGATTAAGGCTCACAATCTTTTCCCAACAAAGAAATAAACACAACTTATACTATTTCAAACAAATGCACATAACAAACTTAATCGTTCAAACCAAAAATTCAAAATCATATCACAAAACAACTTGAACTTTAAATCACCAGATCAATCAATCACTCCAGAAAACCAATCATTCCAAATAATTCTATCATACCAATTAAATCGTCATTTCAAATTCAACAACATCAACCAATCACAATTAAGTCAAGTTATTGCGGGAGACTTGCTTCACCGCTATCACAAACAACTCAAGCCATCACGGGAGTCTTGCTCTACCTCTATCACAAACAACCCAAGCTATTGCGGGAGTCTTGCTCCACCGCTATCACAATCAATTCAAGCCATTGCTGGAGTCTTGCTCCACCGCTTAACCATCAAACCACCTTTACAGTGAGAGCTGAGCTCCATCGCTATACAATATCAATCATCTCAACCAACACAATCACCATCACAACCACACGCACATCAGCGAGTGCTGAGCTCCATCGCAATACCACATCAATTAATCAAGCAAACATAAAGAATTTAAATCAAGAAACACATTAGCGAGAGCTGGGCTCCATCGCTACCAAACATTCATTAAACTCAGATAATGAATCAATCTAAACAGTTAATCACATAACAATTAAGTGATAACTCACCAATTAATCAACAAACATTTAAATTTCAAACTCACCTGACTAAGTTAAGCATGAGGGAGCAGAATGTGGAGCTTATATCTCAAACTTTCAATTTTAAGACCTCAGACTTTCAAATCAAAGGAAATCTTGTATACAGAGCAAATAAACACTGCTTGGATACCACTCCGTCACGCCCCCATTTAGCTTCCCCGGCCTATGAGAGTGCGACGTGTTAACTCTCGAGATTTCTCATCATTACACACAATCAAAAATAAGATTAAGCAGAAGCTGACATTTGTAGAGATAGTAATAGGGTTCGAGTTCATACAATATGTCGATGCCAAATGTTGGTACGAATAACATCAGAGTTCAAGCTTATACAAAACATGGAGAAGTTTAGTTCAGAGGTTCCATGCAGCGGAGATTTTCATTGTGGAGATATGTATATGGAGATACATATCTTAGGATCAAGCTCTGGTTTGGACTGCTCACACATTCCTGCTACCACCTCTACTATTCCAATCTTTAACCTACATGTTTTAGAAATAACACGAGGGTCTGAGTACACCGTGTACCCAGTGAACACATGCCTGAAAATGTACAAATATAGATTATTATGCCATCAAACCGACAAGAAATGATGTTTTACTTTGAAATCCACTCATGCATATCAACACATTTTCATTCACACACTGCGCAATTTAACATTTCACGTGTGATCATTATCTGTTTTAACTATATGACTTGGAAGCAGGCCTACTTCCAAGTCACGATGTACAACAGGGAATGGCATGATCCACTCAACCCACTGTGCACTTTGATGACAACCTGCAGTTGATCCACTCTACAATTTAATAGAGTGGGGCGACGAACCACTTGCTTGACATACCAAAGTTTTTTAGCTCATGGTACTGCGGCGCAAGAGCAATGACCTTCTTGGGCTCGCAATCAGTCAAAAACGACTCAAGGATTTTGACCTTGGTGCATTTGACTGACGTCTCCCTTCTCTCAAGCCAAGTTCATCTGGCTTCAGAGGTATAGATATGATCCACAAAATCATTTTTGTCATAACAATCATTTTAAAACCATAATATTTTCATGATTCTATTTTGAAAAAAAAAATATATATATTCATGCTTTTGTATTTTATAATAAAAGACACATTTTCATCTTACAGATTTTGTAGTATGACAACTACTCAAAAGCAAGACCTTGCCGAACAAGATTCCTTTAAACACAATTCAAACACAATGCACAATAAGCTTAACATTCATGAATCACATAAGTAACACAACACAAAGATCAACCATGAACACAACTTCTACCTATATCATCTCGCTTCCTTAACAACTCCTTATATCATGAGTTTCTAACTCGCACTTCAACAATCGTAGCTCAAATTATGATCAACTTGTTCTTCGACCATCACTTACCACATTATTATCTTATCATTAATCAACTCATCCCATTAAGTTTCTACCATCATGCCATCATAATCTTAGTTCTTCTCTCGAATGAACTTATCATTCTTAGCAACATAAACCTACAACTCAACAAATAAGATAACACAAGTTTAAGTCATCTTAATCATCATATCTTACATCAATCGTTCAAGATTTTTCATATATCATGTGTATATAATGTTCACAAGATTTCATTTAAGTTCATGCCTCCAAAAACCAATCGAAATAGAATGAAATTGGAGTATTTTGATTTTTGGTCAATCCTGAAGCTGTCAGATTTAGACCCCACCCCGACCGTGGTAAAATGCTTATTTCATGCCTCGACCGCACCACGTTCGCGCCCTACAATCGTGCCGACGACGAGTTGTGTTCTGTTTTCCACATTTTCGGCCATTTTTAATCATCTCCGATCACATTCAACAATAAACACTTAAATCCAACATATATCTAACATATAAACATGCTAAACAATATGAATACACCATTGCATGTAAGATCAACACTCCAAATAATGCATATATGAAGGATTGTTCAACGTGGAAACCCTTGCCTTCTTCAACAAGCTTGATCGACTAAATCCGACAATTCAACCTCACCAATCCATGCAAATTCTTCTAAAAAGTCCCTAAAGACGTTTAGAATCATCAAACCAAACCAATTCTAAGACTTCATACGAATTTGAACTAAATCCCCAAATTTCACAATTTCTGCCACAATTTAGTAAAACGAGCATAACTCACTCATTTCTCCATGGAATCAGGCGAATGAGTAGTCAAAACACATCTACTCTTGATGCTCTACAATATTGTCTCAAATGTTGACCGTCCAATTCGCCGCTGTTTGGCCGAAAATAGCGTAGGAAGATAGCTGTCGCTGGGAGCCCTGCAATTTGCACGATAATGATAAATGGTGGTGTTCTTGCTTCCTTACCCAATTGTAATAACTTCTAGTTTGCACCCTTAGGCTAGCTTAGAAATGTCATTAGCTAGGTTAATATTAGTGTAACAAGTGTCCCCTCCATTTATTAGATGAATACACTTATTTTTTGTAAGTGAGCTAATTGCTCCATTATACATACTTAGTTGTATGCTTATGTCTCAATAACATCAATCAACTTTTGATCCTCATATTTGTATTGCATAATCAATCCCCTTTATAAAAATTAACTTAGTTGATCACCATCTCAAAATTCTCAATTCGGATCAAGGAATACAATATCTTAATTATACCAAAATCCATAATCTTATCAACCTTTCGAAACCCAAATTCTTCAAGCTTAGGTTTCGATTCTCAAATCCAATCATTCGAGTAGTTACGATGTTTCAATCGTATCCATAAACATAATCTCTTGAAACCGATCAATGAAACAATTAATCGCATGATTAATCTTAAAATATTATAATAACCTTGCTATTTTTAGCTGGGTTATTACAATTATTTAATTAAACATGCTACATTATTTGGGCATAATAGTAATTTTGATACCCACAACTTTAATTACGTGAAACATGGAGTGCATATTTCAAAATTATATTTTTCTCTCTCCTCTAAATTTTTTATAAAACTTTAAATAATCATAACTCACTCAATTTATATTATTTTTTCATGTATTATATATCAAATCTAAGATAATTTAATTATCTTTCAAACGAAATCTCTATTGCATATGTTCAGAATAATATAGTCATAGTAAAACTAAATAATATAATAGTTAAAACAAAATAATGTAACATAATACAAAAGAGAATGTAATGATATATTTAAAAGTACTGTATCATTATTATGTTCTTAATGGTACATTATATATGGTATTATTAGTACATTATCTGTCCATTAAATGGTACATTATGGAATGTGTTGCGTATTTTCCTCTCAGCTCATCTGATCCCTAATACAAGTACATGAAGTGTGCGAAATAATAGACAAATTAGAACATTATTTAAATTTTCAGTGTTACATTATCTACCACTACTAAAAAATAGGGTTGTCCTCACAGGGTTACCTGTCATTAAATAAGTAATATTGTGACACATGTTGATATGCTGACACTATTACATACTGTTGTCCCAAGAAGTGTCACTATAGAGTGTAATCTTTTAACAACAGTTGTGGTGTGAAGATAAATATCATATTATGACATATTAATGTGTTGGGAAAATAAATATAAAGTTACATTATTTCATATGAGTAAAGATATTTTACTCTACATACTAATTTGTTGGGTTAAATTATTTTTGCTGACACCAAATGCTATAAGTAAAAATACTTATACTTCACATACTAATCTGTTGAGTTAAATTATTTTTTGTGACACCATGTACTGTGAGTAAAAATACTTAAAACATTCATTGTTTTCTGTCAAGAAAAACTTATATGTATGAATCATATAATTTGCTCATTAGATTTTTGTGTACAAATTAAAAGTGAACACCAATAAAATAAGTAATCAAATTAGAAACTTTAAGCAATGTACTCATAAACTAAACTACTCAATGCTCATAAATATATTTAACAATATATCCAACATTTATTCATAAAAAATGAAAAATATTAAACTCCATCATTATAAATCGAAAGAGTAACTAACAATTCCGATTATTTGACGACAAATTATCAAAGCTACAAAAAAAACAACGAGCAACGATCTCTATCACTCTCACCGCTATTTTGCAACAATCTTCATCATTCATCAATGTAAATTGATATCTGTAAAGGAAAAAAAAAATGTGTTATATTTCAATCCTGAAGAGTAAATACAAGTAAATTAAGCAAAAAAGACAATATATATATATTCATCCCATTAAGTAAAAAAAAATGCTCAATAAACAAACTGAATTTCAAGATAAAAACGCACCTTCTGCTGAACCATTTGGAAATTTTTCTAATCTTTTCAATCTCTTATTTCATTTCAATCTCAAAAGCATCACAAATCCTACCAAAAAAACACCAAAACCCGTGTGCAATCAATTGGAATAGGAATAGACAATTAATGAGCAAAATTCTACTCAACCTAGAGAGATCAAAAGAATTGTCAACAAACTTTTTATACCATCAACCAAGTACCTTTTATGATCCTAAAAGAGCTTGACAAGTAAGAAATAACATTAGATTTATATTAGAAAATATAAGAACATTAGTTTTGAACTCATGTTAATATAATTGACTGGAAATCCGAGCAAAAATGTAGGTAAATAATATGTATCCATCGCAGCAAGTACGGTAAAATCATAGTCATAGAGAAACTATAAGACATTTATATATAAGAACAGATAAGCCAAATACCAAGGTAGAATAATATTGATCTCAAGAGATATAACATAGAAGCAGATGAATCAAATAAAACCTCAAAGAACTTCTTCAGCAAATTATGAGAGAACTGTCTCTAATACTACAGGGGACACCTAAGGAGATATACTCAGTCAAGCAGTTTATACTACATAATATTCAAAGATTGTTCACCTAAATATTACATCTCATAGTTAGTAATAGCAAATGTCATACCCGTAACAGAATCCATACATTCAATCGTTTATCACAAATTTTTCAAAAATATAATTCACATCAGAATGCCTAATGATAATAAGGAAATTTTACCATTAACAACTATAATTTCTGAAAAAACTATCAGTTCATTATGCAGACACTACCCCCTCCCAGGAGCTGCACATCAATGGGTCCATCTCAGTTGCACTTATAAATGCCTTTGCCACATTAATTCAATATTTGAAGGTAAATACCGTAAATTTAGTTTTCTCTGGTGATATTGCTAACCACTTGCATTCCCAATATTTTACTCATTTATTTATATTTCCTATGTCTCTTGCAGAAGTACCTCAATTCACAAAACGATATGCTCCTCCATATTCAAGTGCCACATAAAATATCAGAAAGTGCTATAACATAATCCTACCCAATCCCCAACTGTGGAGCATTTAAAAAACATCAGGAGAAGAAGTCAGAGTTTTTGTGGTATTTACCTTGGAGAATCTGAATTAGCACATTCTAAGGCCTCTTTCTCCTGGGCTTCACGTTCCAGATCTTCCATCTGCTATCAGATAGTAAGTATTAAATATTAGTTCAACATAAAATCTAATTTTCATATTTAAGGTGAATAGATTCTTCTACAACCAAAGAAATAAATGAAACAAGGTAGAAATCCCAAAAAGAGCAGCAGATCAATTAACTCCTTCTCGATCTTAAATTTTAAAACAAGAGTTGTCCCATACCTGATGTTGAGCTAGTGCTTCAACTTGTTGTTTATATACTACAGTTGCAAAATCAGCATCCCAACCTAAGCATTAATAATAAAATTAAGATACAGCCTTAAAGCAAGTTATCACATACTTTCTCATCATCAGCATAACAACTACTGATGATGTTTATTTTTTGAGAGATTCTATTAAAACCAATAGCTCACGACAATGCAGTTTCAATACAAACAAAAAATAAGACAAAAAAATAATTTGGAAAGAAAAGGTCAACAAAGTCAACATCCATAGGCAATCTCTTTGAATGGGAACCTTCCTCCGGCGGCGGCTGACCGTCTAATTCCACCCCCTGCCTGCATCTACTGGCAATCTCCTCAAATGGGCACCTACCTCTGCCCTTTGCGACTCATCCTGCACCTGTAATTCATACCACTCAGAAAGGGCATCATCGATAGAGGCATGAGATGTGTAAATTCTTTCATATGTTCAAGATTAGTGAGGAGGATATACCCGAATTCTTCCATTTTTTCGTTGTCGCACCTGCTGCTCGGACAAACAGTGAGTTTAGGTAGAAATGAGCGGAGGGTTTAAATTTTTAGGGTCAAATTGGGAGGGTCGCTAGGTTTGGGCATTTTC
This sequence comes from Plectranthus barbatus, assembly GCA_026898455.1. Taxonomy (NCBI): domain Eukaryota; kingdom Viridiplantae; phylum Streptophyta; class Magnoliopsida; order Lamiales; family Lamiaceae; genus Plectranthus; species Plectranthus barbatus. The sequence goes on along the minus strand of JAPKLW010001616.1, from coordinate 49,561 downwards.
ATTCAATCTAGTGTATCTCTAACATTTTTATTTTCTTTTATTAATTTTTTATGCCAAACATGAAAATATTGGAGGGAAGTTATTTTCACTTTAAATAAATTGATGTTTTCATTAGAGAGGGAAAATTTTCCCCACACTCTTTATGTTTACTGTTAGCAAAAATATTTTTAAGATTTCAAACTATATTTTAATTAAAATATATAATTATTAATCTCTTGAAATTAGTTTTTGCTCACACATGTCATTATATATATAGTATTGCAACATATTTTAGTACATGTGAGGAAAATGGTGTCACAATAGCCTAAATTTGTAGTAGTGTACGACAAATATGTTGCACTATTTGTTTACGATTTCAATATTATACTGAAGTTTGGAGTCATATTTAAACTGTAAAATAAAACACGCTATAAAAGATAATGTAGTAGATAAAAAATACATAATGCATCAACTATCATATAAATAATATAACATCTACATGGTTAAACTCTGCAACTCAAAATGAAGGATGCATCGTCAAAATTCCATGGATAAATTCTCTTGTAATTGCTATATATTGGCTATGTACATAAACAAACACCAAAGTTAACACAAAAAACCATAAATCACGTGCATCCATAATTATTACATCAAGCATAAACAAAATTCATAAATACCAAAAAAAAATATTTAACTTAATCAATAACATATAAAAAACTTTTATTACGTGCATCCATGACTATTAAATAACCGATGAATTGAAGAACTGTGAAGAATATTAGTGCGTGAAGACGATCGAATGGTATTAAACAAACATTTTTCAAACTGCCGAATAAGAACTGTGAAAAACTTCTCATGAAAAAATAATAACGTGAATGAAAGAAAAAACAAAATAAAAGTTTTGATATGGAAGAAAGTAATAATTTGAAAAAAATGAGGAATGATTATTATGGAAGTAAATGATCAATTGAGAAAAAAACGAGATACACAAACTAAAATTGAAATTGCTAATAATATAATTACTAAATTACCCTTAATAATAATTATAATAAGAAAACTAAAAATTAATAATTTATAATTCAAGTTTAAATCTGGAGCACATGATCATAAAAATAAAAGGTTAAGATTTGGTCTCATATAACATGTGATATGTGGGTAACATATGTGTTAGGAATATTGTTAGAAATATTGAAACCTCTAGTTGTCAATGTATGTTTACTATGTTTTGGTGCATCAAAGCTCAAGCCGATCTAGTTTCTAGCAACTTAGTATTGAGTCAAAAAGTAAAAGTCTTGTATAGGTCACATGCACACGAGTTGTAATAGAACTAGAAAGGAAAAAAATCAAAGAATGCTGAAGAAATCAGCAGACCTGAAGATTGCTTAAGAAGCTAGTAATGGCTAGCAAACACGGAGGAATGTTGAATGCGCTTAAGAGAATGCTGAAGGAATAACGCAAGCATGTTGTGAGATCTCAGCGAGACTGCTGGAATGTCAGCTGTGTATCAACTGCCAACAAACACTCAACAGCAATCAAGACAAATACAAAGTCGTAATTTAGAAGGATCCAAATCCTAAGGAGACCTGGGGAATCAGAGAAAGAACAATCAACAGATACAAAAGAGGTTTCAAGTTCGAACTAAAAGATCCGTTCTGACAAAGATGGCTACAAATAGGAGCTACGCCAATCAGAGACGAAGGAGACTTGACGTTGCAGAAAAAGGAAGAACAGAGATTGGCGAGCAATCCCTTTGAGTCTAACGGATAAGATTTAAAGAGCCGTTTGAGTCTTCACCTATAAATAGATGTCGTCCAAAAATGATTCAAAGGTTCGCAAAATTCTATTAACAGAGATAACATGAGAAGATCCAAAAACTCTCAAACTCATGTGAACTCATCCGAGCTTGTACTTGATTGACGCTTTTCACAAGCTTTCATACCTAATGCTCGAGACCTCTGAAGTATTACTTCTTATGTTCATCTTGGGATTCTTCCTATCCTAGAAAGAATCTAGCAGTCACCTTGCTGTGCAAGTGTGATTATCACGGGCTATCGCTAAACACAAGGAAATGTTCTGGGAAGAACTATAAAACTCCCAACAGTCAACGTCTAAGGAGAAGGGAGGTTTGTCCTCACTCTAAGGAGCAACAAGGTGAAGATTGAAGAAAGAGGTGATTGAAGGTGCGTGCTAACCAAACGGAGGAGCGGCTCAACGTTAGAGATCAAGCCTAACCTTGTAATCAATCGAACAGTGAATTTTCAGTCGGAGGATTGAAGAGTGGACGTAGAAAATTTTTTCGAACCACTATAAATCCTTGTGTCCTTTACTATTTTATTTCATTAAATTGTGTGTGCTCATATTTGAAACTCAACATATCAAGTGTTGTAGTATAATCTACAATTAAAATAATGAATACTCGAGCTTAAACACATTTGATAAACACTTGCTAAGTCGTGACCTTAGCAAGATAAGTGCAAGACATTATTAACACTTCCGCTGCATATATAAACACTCTAATTGGGGACCAACAAGTGGTATCAGAGCGGTTGGTGTTTACAGACTAGCTGCTTCTGAGTCGCTTAGGACTAGATCCATATTTTCCTTGCATATTTGGGTGTTTCTGTGTTTAGCTCAGGTTTAAGGCAATGGCAAACAACGCAAAGTTTGAAAAGTTTTACTCCAGAAACCTACTCCACCTAGAAGAAGAGGTCGTTGATCACATTGATGAATATCCATCCCGAGATAAAGCAAGTGATCGAGAATGAACTAATCAAAATCTAAATGGTGAAGTCTAGGATTGGCGAAGGAGTAGCAGGACCAGACATAATGGTGGACAAGCCGTAGGAAGAGTTGACCCAAGAAGATCAAGTTCGTGGCCAACAGGATTACATAGCCATGGATTTAATCTTAAGTTCCTTATCACCAACCCTAATGGCAGAAGCTTTGGAATACGAGAATGCCAAAGAACTGTGGGACTTTCTCGGCACTCTAAGCAAAGAGACGGATCAAATGAAGAGAAACAAGCTACAACAATGGGTGGACATGTATGAATCGTTTCAGTTGATTCCAGGCAAAACCGTCAACAACATGGAAGCCAGATTCAACACCATTGTAGCTGAGTTAAAGAAGCTGGGAAGGATATATGATCTTCCCGATATGAACTCAATGATTCTCTCAAGACTGCCAAATGAGGAATGGTTCGTCAAAGTGACCAACTTGAAGGAGAAAGAAATGTCAGCGATAAGCACCAAAGAAGTGTTCGCTCAACTGAAGGCACACGAATGGGACATCATGCAGATCTACAAAAATGATGCAGTTCGTGCTGCAGTATCCATTGAAGAACCAATCGAGGATACAACATTCTTCGTAAAGAGAGACGGACAGAAATAGAAAACCAAGAAACCATTCCACTCAGATCGACCAACTCAATCTAGTCCAACAAAGGAGATCTCATCTACTAGTGGATCTCAAGCCAAAGAAGCAGAATGCTCAGTCAGCAAGCTGGAAGAACAGATGAAGAGATTACAAAAGCTGCTGCTGACAGCCAAAGGGAAGAAGGAAGAGTTCCAGCAAAGTCAACCAGCAGATAGCCAAATCGCCAAGAAGACACCAAGAACATGCTACGAATGCAACTCACTAGATCATCTGAAGTTCGAGTATCCTCGAGTAGATCCAGTGGAAAGGGAATGATCAAGGAAGCTGTTTGAAAGGCGTGCATCAATAGCAGTCACTAAAGCTCTATTGACAAGGACATAAATGCTAAACATCCCAGATCATGACGACGAAGGCTACTAATCAGAAGATGAAGAGGATGTTCTCATGGTTTTCATGGCCGCCATCAATGAAGATGCTAATTAAAATGAAGAGCAGACAAGAGAATCAGCTCTAGCTGTCACGAAGAATCAGGTAACCAATTCTGTTATGTCTGCTTCTTCTACTTCAGAAAACATGCATGATACCACTGATTCATGTTACTCATAATCAGATGAAATAACCGTAGAATTTTTTCTATAAGAGTTTTCAAAAGTTCATGCATTAAAAGATATTTTGATAAAAGAAAATTCCTCTCTAAAAACTCAGCTTTCTACCTTGACCAGTGAGATTGAAAAATCTACGTCTGCAAACAAGGAACTTTCAAAATTTAGAACTGAATTCTCCACCTTGATGGAAATTTTTAACGTTTTGAAACAAGAGAATGAAGTTCTTAAATACAAAAACTCCGTGCAAAATACATGTCATTGTAGATTATTAAAAAGCACGAGAGATTTAGATGAAATTCTAAGTGTCCAAAGGAGTTCGAAGAACTTCGCTGGATTATGTTTTGCTAAGGAAAATCCTGCGATTTTGAATCTAGTAAATCGAAGAAAATCATTTGTGTCCCGACAATTGGGAAGATTCAGCAACCTGCTAGGAAAGACAAGAGGGAAAATTCTAAGTTAGCTACAATTGCTCAGCAGAAATGTTCGCAAACTAACGTACCTGTGCTGACTGCTCAGCAAAGACTGAATTACTTGTCAGCTAAGAAAAAGCCAGCAAAGTCAAAATATGTAGCTCAGCACACTGTTCCACCTGCTAGGAAGGCTCATACAAACCCTAGCAAGGCTAAGCAATCTACTGAGATTCCAAGGAAGCCAACATACAAACCAAGTAGGAGGAACACCTACTTGAGGCCAGAGTTTGAGACAACACACTTTCAAAAGATTGTGAAGGCTCGGCACACTACTACACATTTCTATGCCGATTCAATGTGTTACTCCAATAGGAAAGGAAGGGTTGTAAAATATGATGACAAGAAAAATATCAAAATCACGAAGGTCTAGATTCCCAAAGGAATGAGCCAGTGAACTAATCCTGCAGGACCCGTAATTGATCGGGTACCGAAAATATAACTTATTTGTTTTGCAGGAACAAGGTCTAGGAAGAAGAATTTCAGGAAAATTAAAAGAATGGATCCTAGACAGTGGATGCTCAGGTCACATGACGGGAGATGAAGAGATATTCACAGAACTTCAGAAGATCACAGGACCTTCAGTCTTATTCGGTGACAATCAAAGGCTAGAGTAATCGGAAGAGGGTGCATTGAGCAAAACGGAATGCGAATCATCAACAGAAGAGACAAACTGGCTATGACACAAAAGGCTAATGTATCTAAACTTTAAAACTATCAATTATATTGCCAAAAATAACATTGTTGTAGGAATACCTAAAGAGACCTTCAAGAAGGAAGGAATATGCAGAGCCTATCAACAAGGAAAACAAGCCAAGGCGTCCTTCAGATCCAACCCAGAAAAGACCACATCTAACAGAATCCTTGAGCTGCTGCACATGGATTTATTTGGCCCAGTGACTCCACCCACCGTAGGTGATAAACATTATACTTTAGTCGTTATTGATGACTACTCCAGGTAGACGTGGGTGAGGCTACTCAAGAGCAAGGATGAAGTAAAGATAGTCCTGCCGGAGCTAATACTTCGAGTGCAAAAAGATAAAGAGCTCACGGTGAAATGGATAAGAATTGACAATGGTACAGAATTCTGTTACGGAGAATTAATGGATTTTTGCACCGACTCTGGGATAGGACATGAAAGGTCCACTGCAAGAACACCTCAGCAGAACGGTCTGGCAGAATGGAGGAATAGGACTCTCAAAGAGGCCGTGCAAACAATACTTACCGATACAGATCTAGGTCAGAGATATTGGGGAGAAGATGTTATGAACGAATGCTACAAGCACAATCGAAGTGGACTGAATCTTCACTTCAACAAAACTCCCTATGAAATATATCATGGTTGTAAGCCTTCCTTAGCTCATCTTCGTGCTTTCGGTTCACCATGTTATATCCATAATAATGGGAAGTCAAAGTTAAGCACTTTCTTTCCCAAAACTAATGTAGGAGTGTTCCTCGGATATGGACATCCTTCTCACAAGGGATATAGAGTACTTAACAAGATAATCAAGCTTGTGGAAATAACATGCAATGTTATTTTGATGAAGCTACTCTAGTGCGCAGGACCATGAGAAGTCTGAAAGATTTGATTCATGAAATCAATGATGTCAATTGACTTTCGGGCTCGAATACTTCCGAAGCTGAACCGATCAATCCGACTTGGCTAATGAATGAATCATCATATACGCTGGAGATCTTGACTGATTAGCAAACAATCGAGATGGCCAGTGATGCAACTGGTAATGCTAAGGCCACCTTAAATTCTCTCAATGAACTCATATTTCAAGGGGGAACTCACGAAGGAGAAGTCAACCAGCAAAATGAAGATGTTGCTGAGGATCCCCAAAATGGCGAGAGAATTGCTGAAGACAACACTGCTGAAGTGAACCAGGAGCAAACTGCTGAAGAAAGGAGTACAACAGGAGGAAATATAGATTCAGCAGACGAAGCATCAGAAGACAACCTTTCAGCAGAAGTCAACCCAACAAGCATAGCAAACAACTTAAACAATTTACAGCTTGTTGATGTACCTGTTTTCGAAAGCAAAATCAGAGCGTCTATTAGTCAAGACATTCCTGTCATGGAACTATGAAGACCGAAGTGGCTACTCAGAGATCATCCTACAGAAACAATATTAGGAGATCTTACAGATCCAATTTGAACTAGACACAACGCCATGCTAGCCTGCTTTATATCTCAAGAGGAGCCTACCAAAGTGACAGATGCACTTAAATAAGCTGATTGGAACAACGCGATGCAGGAAGAACTGTCAAAGTATAACCTAGGTTACTATCATGTAACTTTATATGCTTGGTTGGCCTCAAGAACACAATAATAATCAACCTCAATAAAAACATAGATTTAATTCTCTACAATTGATTAATCTTCCTTTTGGGACAGAAAACCAATTATGTTCAATTCCTCTTCCTATTATTAATCTTCTCCTTTCGTTCTTTCGATTAACAATTATGAACATAGAACGAAATTCATCTCTCGGTCCATCTTCAATTCTAAGTTCTATCAATTAAATCAGGAATTGAAACCATGCAATTTTGAGTTGATTAATCTAACATGCAAACAAGATTAATTACACATAGCCCTAGAACTCGCTAGGGTTTTTAGCCACTCATGATGAATAGAAATACAAGAAACATATTATTTAATTGCAAAATAAAACTTATTTAATGAAAAATAAAGCTGAATCCTCTCCAAAATAGTTAAAACTTCAAAACTCCAACACTCCAAGAGAAGACCAAAGAAAGAACTCTCAAAACTCGAGCAAAACAAGTATTTATAGAGGTAGAGGTGTATAATTTGGGATCTAGTGCCAAAAATATGATTTAACCAGAAAATCCTTTCTCTGGGTCTTTGTCGGTCGACACGAAGCTTGCGTCGGTCGATGCAGATCCTCTTGCATCGGTCGACGTGGCCTTCAAATCGATCGAGATAGAGACCTTTTCCCCCTTTCGATCCTTCTGCGCAGTCTCACGATTTTGGCCATAACTTTCACTCCTGAACTCCGGTTGACCCGATTCCAGTTGCATTGGAAAGCTAACTCAAAGATCTGTTCATTTCCATGCCCCGTTAGCTCAGATTCCGTGCATGGAAGAAGTTGCGACTGTTTCTTTGAATATCTGCTGCTTTCGGTATGGGTTTTCATTGAATTTGGCCTAAAACCTTTAAAAATACACCATGGCAAGCATAATACCCTCTAAAATGTACTCATGATCAAATTATATATATAAACTCAATAAAACCAATTAAAACACTAGAAAACAATAAAGATAAGTGAGTCAAAATCTGAGCTTATCAATGAGCTGCTTGATGATTTCCTTCATGTGGTTGACTTCTTGAACTAGGAGAAGGGCATTCCCTTGAGTGAGTTATGTGTTTGGCTCCTCCAATGGTGGCATGTCTGAGAAGTCTTCTTCGGTTCTATGGTATGGTGGATCCATGTTGATGGTTGTGCCTTTTCTTTCCTTGTTTTTCCTCTTCCAGATAATGACCTCGATCTCTGGATAAAAAGCTTCGAGTCATTCACCCCGAGCCCTCGTGTTCATACAATCTGAGAAAAGAACTACAGAAAATTAGCCTAAGTGCCGATTGAAAAGGGGTCTATCGATCGACACGTAGGACGTTCACAGCTATGTCGATCGACAAGGATTGTGTCGATTGAAACAAACGTAAAACCCTAAAAATGCACAAAACCCCTTAAACATGAAATTAAGACACAAAAATCAAACTAACACGAAAATAAAACAAAAATTCAAATAAAATACAGCCTCAATCCATCAGATCTAAAACAAACAAATATCTAAACAAATCTGACAGTCCCCGGTAACGGCACCAATTTGATAGCTGTAAAAAGAGTGAGCATATAAATTTTACACTCGTAGGTGGTCGATCCCACAGGGACTGTGCAACGAAATATCTTGAGTACTAGCTATAGCTTTTAGAACATAGAAGTTTGAGGAAATTGAAACAGAGATTTGGTTTTTGAAATTGAAATATAATAGAGCAATAATTTAAGGATTTTAAAGAAAATAATTAAAGATACAGATCCTAGGGCAGATAATCTAAACTTCTGCATGCAAATTCTTCAACTCAGCAATGGGGTAAATTAGATTTTTATGGATTAAATTCCTTGGTCAGATAAATAAACTCTAGATTACTGGATTGCGACTATCTCCTCTCAGTCTCAAGAACACAAACATAGTCAATCTCAATAATTATCTAATTAATTCCTACACACGATTCTTCCTTTTGAGACAGAAAACAAGTATATCTAAATTCCACTTCCTATTACCAATTTTCATCTCTCGGTCTTTAAATTGGTAACTATAAACATAGATTCAAATTCATCTCTCGATCATTCTTTAATCTAGATCCAATTAATTAAATTTAGGAAATTAAACCATGCTATTGAGTTGATTCCATTCAAACATGCATCAGAAAAGAATATCACAAGCCCTAGATACTTCTAGGGTTTCTAGCCACAAATCATGACTTGAAAAAAAAAACAAACATGTTATAAAATACCTTAACAATTGAAGAGGGACCTTCAATGTCTTGGAAAAAACACCAATGCCACAATATTCTAAGTGTATAAACAAGGTTAAAATGATAAAATTTCACGCAAAATTGAGCTCCCTATTTATAGAGGAGCAAAAATATCTAAACTAGGTATTGAGCTAAAATAACAAAAGTAACCAAAACAGGCCAATTTTACTTCTCGGGCTTCTATGTCGATCAACATGCACCACGTCAATCGAACACATGCACGTCTAAATTCGGGTTTCTCCTTCATGTCGATCAGCCCTTCTGTCATTCGAGTCGATCGACACTGTGTATGTCGATCGACATGCCTGCAACATGTCGAGCCCTTCTTCTATTACCTTCCTCGATCGACATCTGACCTCTGTGTCGATTGACATTCACCACGTCGATTGATACAGAGGTAATTCTTTGGGTTTTTGGCACATCTTCCAACTTGGTTGACTTCCCGTGTGTCAATCAAAGCAGCAACTCTTTACTTCGAGGCTCTTTTCATCATTTGACCTCTTTTTAGCCTTAAATGCCTGCAAAACATAGCATCGAAAGCATATAATCCTCTAGAATAGACTCATGCACAGAAATAACTAAAAAACTAAACTAATTAAACTAAAGCAATGGAGAAAAACATATATAAGTGAGTACAAATATGAACTTATTAATAAGCAAAGGCTTCCATACTGACTTTCCATAGTCAGTATAGGCAGCCCTCATACTGAATTCTCATAAGTCAGTATGGTGAGCATTATACCGAGTACCCAAAATCAATATAGGCCTTGGCCATACTTGGTGAAACTATGTTTCACGCATGAACACTTCTTTAAATCTCAAGCAAGTCTTTTGCTTGGTCATCAGCATCTAAGTTCTATTATAACAAGAATAATCCTATACATCGATTACATTATGGACTTTAGAAAGTTAGTATTAAAGTGAGTTTTGACATATCAAAACATCAAATTAATGAGTGAACTAAAACTTAGTTCGTAACACCAAACATGTTTGATGTTGTTGTACTCCAGGGCTTCGACAACCAGAGCCTTCGGTAAGGGATTGAAGAATCAGTTCCATGGCCACTGCATCCAGGAGAAAACAGGCTTTATCTTCAGTGTTCCAGTCGGCGTACGACTTTTCGATAATCTTCAGGCCATCGCATCCTCCAAGCTGAGTGTTGATCTTTGTGATCTTGATCGGTCCATTGTTTATTACATCGGCCATCTTCGGATGAATATTCCTCAGCATGATCAAGGACCTCTTCTTCCAGATGTTGTAGTTCTCCGGGGAGTACTTGGGAAGCTTGACGACGTGCGCCATGTGTATACCTGAGTTAAATTAACAAGAAAGAAACAGATAAGGAAAAAATATCTTGTCCTAAGCTACTCAATACAACCAGTGAGTCTGTAAGGATAACCGGCACGTGATACCACTTGTTGGTCCCGAAATCAGAGTAGGAATATGTTGCACTTATTCCGAAAACTGACTGGAACTCAGTTTTTAGTTTTGATAAAACTTAGTTTTTAAACTCAATATGGATTAAGTTTCAGATATACACTTCAATACTTATCCAAGTATTGAAGGTTTCAAATTAGCAAGTACGCAACTTAATATGCAGAAACTTAAAGAGAGTGATAAATAACACATGATATTATAGTGGATCAAAATCAAAGTCCTACGTCCACTCTTTCGAACTTAATCGGGAATCCACTAACTCACAAATTTACAAGCCTTCTCACAATCTATGGTAAGCCTATCAGAAACTTTCGTCATTTGGTCTACTAACGTCACTCGCCCAGAAACTCTTTGTAGTCTGCTTATTCTTCAGGTTGAAGTGTGGACGCATCTGACAGTCTTCAAACTGGATGGTTAGATGTTTACTTGTTCTTCCAAGAACTAAGATTGGTTGGCTACGCCCGTGATAATCAGATTCCCAAGTAGGAACTTGACGGTTATTCATCAATAAATAGCTTAAACTTAGATAGCTTCAGCCTCGTGCACTTAGATAGATGCACGAAGTGAATAACTTATGTTGGGAAATTTGGCTAAGTTTCGTTTCCCCAGTAGCTACTGGTTT
>JAPKLW010001616.1:10115-38116 GCA_026898455.1 Plectranthus barbatus | reverse complement strand
ACTAGTCTAGAGATACAAATACTTACAACAAAATGAAGAAGCTAGACTATGGCTGAGAAGATGATCCTGGTGATTGAGTTCTGCTTGTGAGCGACCTCAGGATCTCAGTGAGCGCTGCCATATCTTGTCTGCTCTTCTCCCTTTCCTCAGCAGCAATCCTCCTCTCCTCTTCAGCAAGGCGAGCTCTCTCAGCCTCAGCACGTGCTCGCGCACTTTCCCCCTCTTGGATCCGCGCCAAAAAGGAGGACACTCCAGCGGTGACTGACTCCATCTGTTGAGTCATTTCAGTTCGGAAGCTGGCGAAGCGCTGGTCCATCCTGGCATCAATAAGTGCAAGAAGCTGCGCAGGGGGATAGATCTCGGAGATAGGCATTGCAGAGACTTCAATGGAAGAGGAGGGCACATCAGGTGCGGAAGGAGCCGCTGCTGGTTCAGATGCAGCTGATATCTCCATCGGGGCTGGCTCCTCCGCTGGCACTGCAGCTGCTGCTGGTTCATCTGCTGGTACCTCAGCTGCTGCTGACTCCTCTACTTGTACTTCTTTAGCTGGCTCCTCAGCTGATTCCACCACTGGCACAGCGGCTGGAGCTGGCTGGACTTGTTCAGAAATGGGTGGGGCTGTGAAATCCACCACTTGCCAGTCCATAGAATCAGGGACGAGATCGCCCGAGACAATAGGAACAGGAGGGACGGCAAGGGTCAGCCACGAACCACGAGAAGGATCCTCCTCCACAATGTGGTCTACCAGCAGAGCGCTGGCAGCCATGTCGAACAGGATAGCATGGTAGGGAGGGATCCTCGGGAGGGTAACCAGCACTTTGAGGCGACGGAGCGCGTACGTCAGCTGGTACCCCCGACTGGTGACTCGGAACTGGAGAAAAGGTAACTTGACCTTTTTCCGTGGCGGGAGGCCGGAGCTTCCAGTCAGCTGCCTATACTCAGCAATTTTCAGCAATCGACGCTTGATTCTCCTTGTAGACAGCTGCTGGGGGCATTCAGGATCAGTGCCCATGAAAGCATTAGCCCACTCCTCCTCCGCTCTCCAGTAGCCAAGACCCAGCCTGGCATAGAGAACCGCCCGCTTCTCCACAGTCAGCAGGCGCTGGCATCGATCAAAAATCTGCCATCTCCGGAACTCCAGACATAGTTTCGGATCCACCCTCCAGAGTCTGCGGTAGCTGGATATCATTTCGTCATTGACGGCATTCTCCACCTCCGCCGTGATGTTCTCAGCATACTCATAGAGGGTGGAATTGTAATATTCCACTGGCTGCAGGGGCAGGCACCAGTCAGAGATTCTGGAGGCATATACCGATTGGTGGGGGAGTCCGCTGAAGGGTATGATGTTGAATGCAGATGGCTCTGGCACTCTTGAATTATAAAATGCCATCTCCCCGCGCTGCTCCCACCGGTGCACCCCTGTCACTTGAGCCTGGAAGGCATCCTCATCAACCAGTTGATGCTCTTGGATGCAGAGCATATAAGGGCGCCTTTCAGTTCGTGCACGCCTAGCTGGTGGTGTAGAGGATGCTGCTGGTCGCCCGGAAGTTGATGTCGAGGCATCTGTAGATCGGGGGCGACTGGCAGGACGACGAGCCTTATCATCAATGTCTGGGAACAGATCCCTTGGCTCCATCCTCTGCACCATTGAGTAATGAGTCACCTCCTCAGCTGGGTCCTGCTCTGGCTCATCAGCCCTTGGTTCCTCTGCATCCTCGGAGTCTGAACTGACATCCGAGAAGCTCGCCAGTTTTACCGGGGTGGTCGCCCGCTCTTCTTCTCCTCCACTGGCACCCCCTTGCGCGGCCAGTGGGTCTTCTTCACCTCCACCACCCCCTTGCGCGGGTGGAGGGACTTCAGCAACTTCCTCCTCCTGGTACTTATCTACCAGGGAAAGTACATCCTCGTCAGCGCCCATCACCAGCAGGCGAGTAAAGGATTCAACAGATAAGATCTCGCCTGGAGCTGGTGCTGGTGGCCTTGCACTTGTAGTTGAGGCAACTTCCCATTTGCCCTTGGCCACCTGGTGCACCTGCTCCGCCAGTTGCGCCTGACGTCTGGCCTCATGCTCAACCTGCACCTTTGCATAGGCTTCATCGCGGGCTGCCAGCTCAGCCTCTCTTTTTCGCTGGTCGGCCAAGGCCTTCAACCTTGCCTGGGCCTGCTTCTTCCTGACTATGGAGGCTTGCTGCTCCTTCTTCGCCTGCTCCACCAGCTTCTGAGCTCTGGTCTGGATTCGCTTCCTCTTGCGAGTCATCCTCTCCAGTGTCTCTTCCTCAGTCAGTCCCAGAACGGACTTCTTGACTGGGATGGAGATCTTCCCAGACTCAGGGTCATATGCAACAGCTGACGGTGGCTGCTGGTGCTGGGAAGTCTTAGGCTTCTTGTGGGTAGGCTTCTTGGTGACTGGTACCAGTTGTACGTCCCTTGGGTGAATACCAGTCGCCTCAGCCACCGCCTCTTCCATGGTTTCAAAGAGAGACTCCATCTCCTGCTTCCTCTTCAACTGAGCCCTTGCCTCATCAGTCAGTGGGAGAGCCACAGCTGGCACTTGCTCTCCTTGGTCTTCTGAGTCCTCCTCAGAAACGACCTCAGCAGGGTCCACTGCTGACTTCCCTTTCAGCCTTCGTGGCTTCTTGTAATCTGGGCGGGGCAGCTTCACCTTCGTGGCTGGTATGAAGTCGGAACCAACCAGCTGTTCCCCCTGATCCACGCCATCACCCAGTTCCATCTCCAGGATGTGGCTGATCCTCAGGCCGAATGAGACGGCGTGAGCAAACTTCCCTTCAGTTGGCACGGAGGTGTTCCGCGCCACATTCTCCAGCAACCGGCCAAAGAAAAATTCGGCCCAGTTGCCCTCAACTCCATCAACTAGGGCACACATCACCGAAAACTTGCGCAGGCTTAACTCGGCGTACGAGCCGACCTCGCATTGTAGCATGCGAACCACAATATCGCACACCATCTGCCAGTACTCCTCCATCTCGGACTTCTTCATGCCAGTCCGGAAGACGGTGACTTCTGGCTTTTTCCATTGCGCCCACCTCTTCCGGAATTCCACCGTATCATCCTGATGATACGTGGCCACGTCCTCTCCTTCATTCCTCAGTCCGAAGAGATTGGCGAGGTATTCGGCGGTGACGGTGATCAGGTGGCCGAACACCGAAGTAGTGAACGACTTTCTGTCGTCAGCAATAACGGCCCGAGCGTAGAACTCGGCTACCAAGTGAGGATGAAAAGTGCTGGGGGTCGCCGTGAGGTACTGGCGGAGCTGCTCGCGGTCGATCATCTCCATCAGCTCCGGCCCATGATGCTTTAGGGCTAGCTTCGCGTTCAGAATTTTCTCTTTTTGGACCTGAGCAGCCCTTATCTGTGCGTTTGAGAGCTGTCGCCTGGTCGCCGGTCTGTTCAACTGAACCAGTCGGGCGAACGGATAGGAGTAATCGATATCCTCGATCTTTACTATGCCAGTATATGTTGGCATATGGGCTTCAGCAAGGGGTAGGTCTGGTGAACCAGACGAGGATGATGTAGATGGGTTATCAGCTGGAGGTCGAGAAGATGATGCCATGACTTCAGAAATATTCAAGTTTCAGAAAATCTCAAGGGAAGATGAGAGAATTTTGAAAGTAGGGTTCTGAAAGTAGGGAAACATAAAGGTTAACCCGAAGGAAGTGATCGGGTATTTATACGAAGGGCCATGCAGGATCAGACGTCCAGAATCAACGCTCAGCAAGCGAGGATCGACGGTCATCAGCAGGCCCGGTTCCCTGTGGTGACGTGCGCGGTCGTGCTAACGGGCGCCACGACGTGGAGCTGACGTGGCATGCAGCGATTGGTGGCATCCAAACGTCGGACTGCGCAGACACTGTGCACATTAAATGTGGCATTAAATGCCGCATTAAATTCTGAGAGATGTACACGCTAGTCGGATTTGAACAATCCCGCCTTTTCTGCGACAGCTGGCATAACTGGTCATCAGTAGCATATGCCAGTTGAACACTTCCCCCTAACTGGTTGGCCTCTTTATCAGTTGGCAACTGGTACTTCGCCAGTTGTCTGCTGACAACTTGAAAGATGGAAAATTGAGAACTGAGACTCAATTTAATCCGCATAATCTTCTCTTCAAGAAATCCACTCCTCATCATCACTTGGAATTGGGAGCTGGGACCCAATTCTATGTCAACTGATGGTTTGCGCTGGCAACTTCGGAATGAGAGCTGGGACTCATTTCCTTAGACATTTGAGGGATAAATTTCGCCAGTAGGTACCATCAGTGAGCTTGAGATACCACTGAAATAAAAACAACTAAAAGCTTGGACTTAGTCGTAATCAGCGTCCTTCAGAAGATCAAGAACAAAATGAGAGCTGGGACTCATTCTTCCTCATCATTAGAGCACGCATCAATCTCAAGAAGACCGAGTTTGATGCACAGCTCCTTGAATCTTGCTTCTGGTAGTGGTTTAGTGAATATGTCAGCCAGTTGATCTTCAGTTCTGATGTAGTCCACGCTGACATCCTTCTTTTCGACATGATCACGAATGAAGTGATGTCGAATATCTATGTGCTTGGTTCTGGAATGATGAACCGGATTCTTCGTGATGCACATAGCACTGTTGTTGTCGCAATAGATGGGAACACAGCCAGTGTCCACTTCATAATCCTCCAGTTGTTGCTTGATCCAGATAATTTGAGCACAGCAACTGGCAGCGGCAACATACTCAGCCTCAGTGGTAGAAGTAGCAACTGAGTGCTGCTTCTTGCTAAACCAGCTGATTAGCTTGTGTCCTAAAAACTGACACGTACCACTGGTACTCTTTCGATCTATACGGCATCCAGCGAAGTCTGAATCTGAATATCCAATGAGTGTAAGCTCATCACTTCTGGGATACCATATTCCAAGAGATTCAGTCCCCTTCAGATATTTCACTATCCTCTTTGCAGCTTCCATGTGTGACCTTTTCGGATTGGCTTGAAATCTGGCACACACTCCGACTGAGTACGATATGTCGGGTCTGCTGGCTGTGAGATAGAGAAGTGATCCAATAATACCTCTGTAGATGGTAGGATCAACTGATTCACCTTGCTCATCAAGAAATATCTGACAACTGGTGCTCATAGGTATTCTGAGGGACTTAGTTTTCTCTGGGCAATATTTCTGAATTAACTCCTTCGTATACTTCCGCTGGCTGATAAAAATTCCATCAGCTGACTGCTGGACCTGGAGTCCTAGAAAGTATGTTAACTTGCCCATCATACTCATCTGAAATGATGTCTGCATCAGTTGAGAAAACTTCTCGCAGAGAGTTATATTCCTTGATCCGAATATGATGTCATCTACATAGATCTGCACCATTAGCATGTCACCACCATCCTTGAGAAGAAAGAGAGTCCTATCAATCTTCCCTTTCCGAAATCCATTGCTGGTGAGGAATTGTGACAGCGTTTCGTACCAAGCCCTGGGCGCCTGTTTCAATCCGTACAGGGCCTTTCTCAGCTTGTACACCTTGGTGCCTATCTCAAAGCCTGGAGGTTGCTCGACATAAACCTCCTCTTTTAGCTCGCCATTCAGGAAGGCGCTCTTCACGTCCATCTGGAACACCGTGAAGCCGTGATACACTGCATAAGCAAGGAACAGCCGTATCGCCTCCATTCTGGCAACTGGTGCGAAGGTCTCATCAAAGTCGATGCCTTCACACTGCCTGTAACCTTTGGCAACTAAACGAGCTTTGTTTCTGACTACAGTGCCAGTTTCATCTCGCTTGTTCTTGAAAACCCACTTGGTGCCAATCACTGACTGATGTGATGGTCTCTCCACCAAGTCCCAAACGTTATTGCGAGTGAATTCTGCAAGCTCTTCTTGCATGGCATTGATCCAATCGGCAGATTCGAGCGCCACTCCTATGGAAGTAGGTTCCATTTGAGAGATAAAACAACTCAGGAGCGCACTGCCGTGTCGAGTCTGGACAGAACCTTCCGGATCACCGAGAATAGCATCGGATGGGTGATCCCTCAGCCATTTGGGAGGACCAGCGACTGCTGGTGCCGGCTGTGAAATAGGTTCTTCTGTCCTGGCGACTGGTGCTTCCACATTTCCACCAGTCGGAGCTGGAAGAATAACTAGCGGTTGAACATCACCAGTCGGAACCGGAACTACAACTGGTTGTTGATCTTCACCAGTTGGAACTTCTTCATCAGCTTCTCTGTCTGACTGACTTCCCGAACCTTCACCAACGTTGTCAGCATCAGCTGGTGCATCCACTCCAGCTGGTTCATCGTTGTCTTCTGGCTCAAAGATTCCAGTCGGAATTCCCCCTTGATTTTTGCTAGATCCACTCAGGGAGATTGAGTGTAAGGTCTCAGCAAGGCCATTTGCATCACGGACCCTCTCAGGTTGCTGATGGGCACCTGAGGGAACTGGTTGTGAAGATGATCCAGTCATAGGTCTAGTCGAACCAGTTGGTTGAGCGTCGGAAGAATTCCTGCCCAACTGGTCGCTGACATCCTCGACCTCAGGAACATCTTCAGCCAGTTGGCGTAAGGTCCTGCGCACTAAAGTAGCTTCATCAAAAACAACATTGCATGTTATTTCCACAAGCTGGGTAGTCTTGTTAAATACTCTATAGCCCTTGTGAGAGGGATGTCCATATCCGACAAACACACCCTCATCAGCCTTAGGCGAGAAAGCATTTAACTTCGACTTCCCATTATTATGGATATAACATGGTGAACCGAATGCACGAAGATGAGCTATAGAAGGCTTACGACCAAAATAAACTTCGTAGGGAGTTTTCTGGAGTCTGTCGTTGATCCCGCTTCTATTCTGAGTGTAGCAGGCAGTCACTAACGCTTCTCCCCAGAAACTCTGTCCCAAACCGGACTCAGCCAGCATGGACCGGACCGCTTCTTTCAGCTGAGTACGCAAAGTGCAAGTTGACTTACCAGCTGACAAGGTCCCAGTCAGCTGTGTAACCAGCAGAGTGCAAGAAACGATTAATCACATTTTCCGCTGCCAAGTTATACCCTGATAATCCGGGACCAACAACTTAAGATTAGGAAACTTAAGTCTCGTGTTCAGATAACATGGAGATTCACAACACTTTTTCAGCAGAAAGTTTGGTAGCGTATCGTCTCAATGTTGTGCGATTTTCAGGTGATGATTTGTCAAAGTGTTGAGCTATTTATATGCTAGGTTGGATGATAATTTGAAGTATGTTTTCTTCCTGCTCTTCTCTGTTGTCTGCTTTTCACTTGTGGTAGTGTACTTTCTACCTACTCTTGTCAGACTAAGTTTCAGTCTGAGGAATCTAAGTTCCAGTTCCTCGTACTGACTTTTTGATTAACACTTGAAGACATCTAGGGTCTGACTTTAGATTCCTTGTGCCACCTTTTATTTCCCGTGCTCTTGGATTCTGAAACTGAAAACTGATATTTCCAAAGTTAGTTTAAGTTTCCTCTCTTCTTTACGGAAAACTCAGTTTCCAAAAAATGACTTTTGTGGACAAACTAAGTTTTAGGCACAAAACTTAGTCTTCATTTTTTAAAGTTTCATGGCATTTACAACTCAATAAATCCTATACAAGGATTACATTAAGACACTCTAAAAATATAAAGTTTAAGTAAGTTTTGACATATCAAAATATCAAGATAAGAGGATAAACTGAACCTCAAGTTCTAACAATTTCACTAACAAAAAAGTTTTGAAATACTTTTTTTTGATTATTTGATATCACAAAAGTACCCTCTTGATAAATACAATTAAGAGATACCTAATTATTTTCGCATTTGTTACTTTGATATATTAAAAGTATAACTTAAGTTTCTTAAATTTCTTAATAATTTTTAAAATGATTGATCGAGATAATAAATTGTAAAAGAACACATTTTGCTATATTATGATTAGAGAAATTATCAGAAGTAATGTGATTAATCAAAGGTTAAAATTTCTTCCTCTGTGACATTAACTTTATTTTTAGCAATGAATCCTATCTCTATGTAAAAATATATTAAATTAAAATGATTTTATTATTCATTTTTATAAATATAATAATTATCTATGTTTTAATATATTATATTAAATAATTATTTTTAAATTTATTGTCACTAAATTTTATTTTTTATTGTAACAATAAGTGATGTGTTTATGTTTTGAATCGGAGCTACTAACTAGATGCATTGATTAAACAAAAAAAATAATTTAAAATTGGTTTCTTTTTTAATGTATTTTTTTATATTATGTGTCTTACCTAAATATGCTCCACCATGATACCCAAATCTTCAAAAGAAATTTTTATTTTGGTGAAGAAGATTGATTGGGATGAAATTTAAATCTAAATTTAAAAATTAGAGGAGACAAAGTTGTGAAAGTAACAAATTTTATATAGTTTAATTCGATATCTCAATATTAAAATATATTTCACTAATAGAAAAGTTTTGAAATACTTTTTTATTACCACTTTATATAACAAAAACACCCTCTTTATAATACGTTTAGTAGATAGCTAATTACTTTTGCTTTTGTTGTATTGATATATAAAAAGTCTAGCTTAAATTTCTTAAATTTATTTTAAATTTTTATAATGATTGATCGATATAATAAACTATAGAAAAACACATTATGCTATATTATGCTTAGAGAAATCATCAGCAGTTATGTGATTAATCTAAGGGTTAAAATTCTTTCCTCTTAGACATTAACTCATTTTTAGCAATGAATCCTATCTCTCACTATAAATATATTAAATTAAAATGATTTGATTATTCATTTTTATTAATATAATAAATATGTCTTTGTTTTAATATATTATATTTTAAAAAAAATTAAATTTATTCTCACTAAATTGTATTTTTTATTGTAACAATTAGTGATGTGTTTATATTTTGAATTGTAGTTACGGACTGGATGCATTGATTGGACAAATAACAATATTTAAAATTGGACTTTTTTTCATGTATTTTTTTATACTTAGTCTTACATAATTATGCTTCACCAACATGGCCAAATCTTCAAAAGAAAATTATATTTTGGTGAAAAAGATTGATGGGGATGAAATTTAAATCAAAATCTAAACATTAGAGAAGATAAAGTTGTGAAAGTAACAAATTTTATATGGTTTAATTCGATATCTCAATATTAAAATACATGTCACTAGTAGAAAAGATTTGAAATATTTTTTTTGACTATTTGATATCACAAAAACACCCTCTTTATAAATACATTTAATAGATTCCTAATTTTTTGCGTTTGTTGTATTGATATATTAAAAGTATTGCTTAAATTTTTTAAATAATTTTTAATATTTATAATGATTGATCGAGATAATAAACTGAGGAAAACACATTGTGCTTAAATTTCGTATGTATTATGCTTAGAGAAATTATCAGCAGTAGAGGTTTAAAATTCCTTCTTCTTTTGCATTAATTTTATTTTAACAATGGAACCTATATCTCTATATAAGTATGTTAAATTAAAATGACTTGATAATTCATTTTTATAAGTATAATAAATATGTCTATGTTTTAATATATTACATTTGTTAAATTTTTTAAATTTATTCACTCTAAATTTTATTTTTTATTGTAACAATTAGTGATGTGTTTATATTTTGAATTGTAGCTACCGACTGGATGCATCGATCAGACAAATATTTAAAATTGGACTCTTTTTTAATGTATTTTTTTTATATTATGTGTCTTGCCTAAATATGCTCCATCAACATGGCCAAATCTTGAAAAGAAATTTATATTTTGGTGAAGAAGATTGAGGGGATGAATTGTAAATCTAAATCTTAAAATTAGGGGAGAAAAAGTTGTGATAGTAACAAATTTTATATTGTTTAATTCGATATCTCATTATTAAAATACATTTAACTAACAGAAAAGTTTTGAAATACTTTTTTTTTATTTGATATCACAAAACACCCTATTTATAAATACATTTAAGAGTTAATCATTTTTGTGTTTGTCGTATTGATATATTTAAAGTATAGCTTAAATTTCATAAATTTATTTTTAATTTTTATAAAGATTGATTGAGATAATAAATTGTAGAAAAACACATTATTCTATATTATGCTTAGAGAAATGATCAGCAGTAATGTGATTAATCAAGGGTTAAAAATCCTTCCTCTTTGAAATTAACTTTATTTTTAGCAATGAATCCTATCGCTATGAATAAACATATTAAATTAAAATGATATGATTATTCATTTTTATAAATATAATAAATATCTATGTTTTAATATATTAAATTTAATAGTTTTTTTAAAAATTTAATCTCACTAAATTGTATTTTTTATTGTAACAATTAGTGATGTGTTTATATTTTGAATTGTAGCTACTGAGCGAATGCATTGATTGGATAATTAACAATAATTTAAAATTGGAGTCTTTTTTAATGTATTTTTTTATACTATGTGCCTTACGTCAATATGCTCCACAAAGATACCCAAATCTTTAAAAGAAACTTATATTTTGGTGAAGAAGATTGATGGGGATGAAATGTAAATCTAAATCTAAAATTCGGAGGAGACAAAGTTGTGAAAAGTAATAAATTTTATATGGTTTAATTCGATATCTCAATATTAAAATACATTTCACTAGTAGAAAAGTTTTGAAATACCTTTTTTTTAACAAATGATATCACAAAAATACCCTATTTATAAATACATTTAATAGTTACATAATTATTTTTGCGTTTGCTATATTGATATTAAATGTATAGATTAAATTTCTTAAATTTATTTATAAATTTTATAATGTTTGATCGAGATAATAAACTAAATAAAAACACATTATGCTTAATTTTCATATATATTTTGCATAGATACCGTAGTAATGTGATTAATCCAAGGTTTAAAATTCCTTCCTCTATGTTGGTCCCGAAATCAGAGTGCAATATGTGCAGCGGAAGGTTTTGTGTATGCAGCGGAAGTAAAGATAAGCACAAGCACTGGTTCGTTCAAACAGAGCAAAGTCAGTTTTGTGTGTTGTTAGTTTAAGCTTAAGTCTCTATTCCATCTTAAGTCAGTTACACAGTGTATACTTTTCAATACTTGGACAAGTATTGAAGGTTTAAATAGTAAGTTTGTGAAACAGAATAACAGAGCAAGTATAAGGAAAGCAGTAAAGCAGCACACAGAGATTTATAGCGGTTGGAAATTTAATATCCTACATCCTCTCTTCAGACCCAAGGTCTGGATAATTTACTAAGTGAATACAAGCCTCCTTACGATCATTTCACAGTTCGTGGCACCTCCATCCTCCGGTAAGTTGTGACACTCGCCTAGGAACTCCTTGTAGACTCAGTCTTCAGGTTGAAGTGGGTACGCACCCTGCAACCTCCTTCTTGGTGGGTGGATGTTTACTAATTCTTCTCAAAATGGTTGGATGTTTAGAGGTTCTTCCCAGTACTCAGGTGGCTGGCATGGGCTTGTGATAATCAGAATCCCAGACTAGGAAGCTGACAGATATAAATATATCTCAGAAAGATATATTCACCAAGCTGAGCTTCAACTTAAAGCTTTAGTCTAGTGCTAGGAGAAGATAGCACGGTGGGTAACTTGAGTCGGAGACTCTCAAGTCTCGTGTTTACAACACAGAAAACTCCGAGAGAGATTTAGTGGGAGAGATGACCTGAATATGCCATTTGTCTCTTTAGACTAGTAGATTTTGAATTCTATTCAGGTAACCTGTTAAGGTTGAGAGGGTAGGTCTTTATATAGGAGAGCCTATGGCAATTTGAATTTCTATCCGTTAGACACATAAATCCAGACGTTAGACTCATGGATTATATTGTCCAGTCGTAGCCCATGCCTTAGGTCACATTTTTGCTCTGCCCATTGTCAGTTTACTATACACTAACATTATATCAGACTCCTTTACAACCCGAGGAACCCAGTTTGGATAACCTCGTACTGACTTAGGCATTTTACAAATGCCTGAATCTGATTTAGACTTCTTATACTAACTTTTGAGAGTCAGTAAATCTTAGCCCTCATACTGACTTCCCATGGTCAGTATGGTAAATCCTCTTACTGACTTTCAATAGTCATTATGGAAAACACCCTCATACTGATTTCCCCGGATTAGTATGGTAATCCCTTAAATCGACTTCTCCATAGTCAGTTCGGGAATGCCCTCATACTGATTTCTCCTTGTCGGTATGGATAGACCTAATACTGAGTGCTCCAACACAGTTTTCGGTCAAGCCTAGACGTGATGATAGTCAGTTCTCGAGCATTCTCCATTACTCGATCTTCAGTCTAAGTTCTATTAACTCGATCGATCCTATACAAGGATTACAGTTTAGAACTCTAGAAACTGGAAAAAAAACTGACTAAGATGTCTTACATTCTTTGACCCACCAAAACATCAAAAGTAACGAAGGATTTCTCCAACAAAAATCCTAACAATTTCTCCATTTTTGGTCAAAACCATCTGGAACCTAAGCTGATGAGGTGTGGATAACTTTAGAATTTTTACATTTTTGACAATTTGTCGCATAAACTCAGAAAAGTTCCCCCTCAATGTCAGCTTTTTACTTAAGATCTTCTCCTTAAACTTGGAGAGATATTGCTCGAATGATTTTTCTAGTCGGTTTAGAGCAATTAAATCTTAAGAAGGGGAGAGATAGAAGCCTGCTGATTACACTGGATTGTGTAAGTTCAGCGTTTGAAGAACGAAGACCTTTGTTGGAAAAAAAGAGATTGTCATCAAAAAGTCAGTTTATCCTTTAATAATTTTCATTACAAGTACAGAGATAAACCAACAAAAAGAAACCTATTACAGAACTATTTTTCAAGTCTATATTAGGCTGCTTCCGGTCTTCAAGATTTCTTCAAACTTGCTGCTGCATTAGTCTGTGCACCGAGGGAAACCTTGTAAGAATCCTCTCATGTCAACTTTTTGCAGCTCTACACTCGAAGATTTGCTGGAAGTGCCGATGGCAAAACAAATCCAGCAGCTGTGACAAGACATGTGGGTGCTGAGATGGGCAAGGAGAGCATCCCCACTAATTTGTCTTGCCTCTCCGGACTTCTGTCCTTCTTCGACTGCATATACTGATTTCACAGTTTCTGCACAATATGCAGCGAAGAGAGTTTCCCATGAGCTAGAGCAGTCCGTGCCAGCTTAAGACTTTACAGTAGATTTCTACATGTGATTTTTGCGTCTTATGGGCACAATGAGCGGCTCCTCTACTCAGGCTTCTGATGTCTTCTGCACATTCTATACTTCTTTTCCCCCTCTTTGACCGCACCCAAAAAGGGGGGTGAGTTTATGTCTGGAGGTTTAGGTTCTAACACCATTTTCCCGGGACTGAGGGAAGTTTTGGTGAAGACGAAGTAAGACTTGGAAGGAAGTGTTTGACAATGGAGATTTTTGGAGAAAAGTTGTTGTTTCTTGGGAATTCTTTTCAGAAAGTTTATCACACAAAAGGAAAACAAAAAGAATGAACCCTATTTATAGCAGAGAGAAAGGTCATTATAAAATGAGGTACGTGTACCTTGTGACCTTTCGGTTTCTGGATATTCCGCAATGATTGAGAATCATGGCCTCGTGATCCGCATTTCAGATTTGACTGGAGCGATGTGGTAAGGAGCATTATTCACGTGTTAAAATCTACTTTATCGATGCAAGATACGCATTAATTGCAATGTAACCGCAACGATCGCCTTTGGAATTCAAAATCCTGCCTTCCGAAATTAACTGAGAGTTGGAACTCAGTTTAATTCTGCATCCGTCTTTTGAGATCTTCTAAGTACGAACCAGAAACTGAATGACTCTTCATTAGTCAGTTTGAATGAAGATAAGTTTATGCTCTTCCGATGCGTGATGAGTCCCTTTTGCATACTAAGTGGAGCATCGATTTTTTGAAAACTAAGAGCTTGGGCTCAGTTTTATTTGCCATTACTCTTCTCCAATAACGACTTCATCAACTTCCAGTAGACCCAATTTTATGCAGAGCTACTTAAATCTGGTCTCTGGGAGTGGTTTGGTGAAGATGTCAGCCAGTTGATATTCAGTTCGGATATACTCTACTGAAACATCTTTCTTATCGACATGGTCTTTGATGAAGTGATGTCTCATGTCGATGTGCTTTCTTTTGGAGTGATGAACTGGGTTCTTTGTGATGCACATTGCACTTCTTTTATCACAATAGATTGGCACACACCTAATTTCTACATCATAGTCAAGCACTTGTCGCTTGATCCAAAGCACTTAAGCACAACAGCTTGCAGCAGCAACATACTCAGCTTCAGTTGTAGACGTGGCAACTGAGTGTTGTTTCTTGCTGAACCAACTTACAAGCTTATGACCTAGGAACTGACATATTCCACTTGTGCTCTTTCTGTTAATTCTGCATCCTCCAAAATTTGAATCAGAATAAGCATTGAGAGTCAGTTCGTCCAATTTTGGATGCCAAATACCTAATGACACAGTTCCTTTTAGGTATTTTACTATCCTCCTGGCAGCCTCCATGTGCGACTTCTTCAGATTTGCTTGGAACCTCGCACAGACCCTAACTGAGTAGGAGATATATGGCCTGCTTGCAATTTGGTACAGGAGTGACCCAATAATGACTCTGTATGCTGTTGGGTTGATTGTCTCGCCTTCTTCATCTAGATTGATCTGAGCACTTGGGCTCATTGGAATTCTCAAGGGCTTGGTCTTTTTCGGACAAAACTTGCTGATCAAGTCCTTAGTATATTTCTTCTGATTGATGAAGATTCCTCCTTCGGACTGAATAACTTGGAGACCCAAGAAGTAGGTCAGTTTGCCCATCATGCTTATCTGAAAGTTGATTAGCATCAGTTTGGCAAACTTTTCGCACTTATCCAAGTTTTTACATCTGAATATGATGTCATCGACATATATCTGTACCAGAAGGATGTTTGCTCCATCTTTGATTCTGAACAGTGTTGTGTCGATTTTGCCTTTTTGGAAACCATTCTTGAGGAGAAACTAAGATAGTGTCTAATACCAGGCTCTGGGTGCTTGCTTCAACCCATAAAGAGCCTTCCTAAGTTTGTAAACTTGGTCTCCTTCTTCAAAGCCAGGGGTTGTTCCACATATACTTCTTCTTTCAGCTCCACATTCAGAAAGACACTCTTCACATCCTTCTTGAAAACTGTGAAGTTGTTATGCGCAACATAAGCAAGGAATAAGCGGATTGCTTCAAGTCTGGCCACTGGAGCAAAGGTTTTGTCGAAATCAATTCCTTCACATTGAGCATATCCTTTTGCTACCAGTCTTGCTTTATTCCTTACAATGTTCCCAATTTCGTCTCTCTTTTTCTTGAAGACCCATTTTGTGCCGATAACTGACTGATGAGTAGGTCTGTCTACTAAGTTCCAGACCTCATTTCTCTTGAATTCAGCAAGCTCTTCTTGCATTGCATTGATCCAGTCAGTTGACTTCAGAGCATCTCCAATTTTTGTGGGCTCTGACTCCTGAGATATGAAGCAGGTTAGTAACACACTTCCTTATCTCGTGCAAACTGAATTGGTAACACTATCGAGCACAACTTCTTCAGGATGGTTTCTTAACCATTTTGGCTTTTGGAGCTGGGTAACTTCAATGGTTTGGATGAAATCTTCAGTGTACTCAGTACTCTCTGCTCCAGATACTGGAACTCCAAACAAGTCAGTTTAACAGGAGTTTCCCTCTCCAGTGATAACTCTCATATCTTGGATTCCATGATTTTCTTTGGTCGTACACGGTTGGGCATCTTCAGGGTGAGCATTTTATCCTTTAGTGAGGTCAGTCTGAATTGATGACTCTGTTCCAGTTGGACCCTTAAACCGAGCTCTATTTTGATCTTCTGAAGTTCCGCCATGATTGATGCTTGGGAGCATCGTCAATGAGCCAAAGACTTTTGTAAGGTCGATTGATGGGTTGACCTTATCATCTGGAGCACTTGCGTGATCATCTATAGACTTGGTTTGAGAAACTTGGCTTTGATCTTCTGTATTAGTATACAGTTTCTCATTCCCATTGTTGATAACAGGATCACCAAGTTCTAGTTCTTTCAAAGGTCTGCGCACTAAAATAGAATCATAAAAAACAACAGAGCATGTTACTTCCACAAGTCAGGTTGTCTTATTGAGTACTCTGTATCCCTTGTATGAAGGATGTCCATATCCAAGGAACACTCCTCCATCAGCCTTGGGACTGAAAGTATTCTATTTCGACATTCTATTGTTATGGATGTAACATGGTGAACCAAAATCACGGAGATGAGCTATAGAAGGCTTACGACCATTGAAGACTTCGTATGGGGTTTTGTGATGGCAACTGTTGATGGCGCTTCTGCTCTGAGTGTTGGAATTGTATACATAAAAGCATTATGATTGGTATATTAAGAAACATTATGTTTGATATACTGGTAATCATTAATGACTTGCAATAAACAACTCCTGTCTGAATTAACAATCATACGATGCGAACAAACACATCCAGTTATCTCGTCGATAGGGAGATCATACGGTGTGTAAGAGATCACAGAAGATCGTATAGATCGTTCGACCTAGCGAGATATAAACAGTTATCACAGCTGAGACAGTTTCTGGTTTCGCTGTCGGTTTAGGCTGCGGCACACAAGTCCATAAGTGGTTTATCTTGACTGTTTTGTGTGACCGGTACATCTCAATGTATTGATAGGATCAACATTGAGATGAACCATTCCAATTGACATATGAATGAGTAAAGATCTCGGTAACTTGGTCGAATCTAAAGTCTATTGAAGGCTGAGGGGCACACATGGGTTGACTGTCACTTTGACTTGCTATGGTGGAGAGTCTTACATGTACTCGTATATCTGCATCTTGGGTGATGGCAGTTTGTGTGGGGTTTCCTCGGGCTGGATTTAGATAACCATATCTGTTTCAGGATGGTGACATTCCCTAGGAAGCTCACGAAGTTCGTTATGCTAAGTCCTGCAGGCTGAATCATTAATTCAAGCATAAGCGATAAGGGTTGAGTGGTACTACTCAGGAATAATAAGAGATTAATTAATTACAGCTAATTGTCATACGCTGAATTAATTAATGAATGTCTGAAACCTTAAATATGGGGATTAACCAAGTCAATGCAACCCGTTCCTAATAACGTGGTAATAAAGGGGTAGGTCAGCATTAATTCTCTGGTGGCATGAATTAATGTTTATTAATTAATTATGTTCTGGGTTGAACATGGAATTAATTAATAGGAGGCCCACTTTATTATTTGCATTTGATCCCTGGTCTGGCCCAACACTGCTCAGAGCCCATTAGGGTTTATTAAACCCTAATAGCCCATTCTCAGATCTATATAAATAGATCAATCTCTCATTTTCCCACATAAGTTTTGAAGTTTCAAAAATCAGAAACCCTAGAGAGATTGTGAGAGAGTGGGCGGCTGTAGATCCGGTAGCGTATCCTCACCAGATTTCCGGATCGAGCAAGGGAATAGATCAGAAGATCAGATCTGTAGGAACACCATCATTTTGATCGATTCCAGATCCAGATCTGCACCATCTTCATTGCCATCATCGATCTAGATCTGTAGATCAGTCGTTGGAGTTAGGGTATCCCTTTGAATCTACGAATTAAATTGAATAGGAGCATGCATAGGGCATTTACTGTTTGTCATGATATTTATTTTGATATCCTTAAATCGAATCCGGAGTTATAATAAATTGCTATTCATGTCGCCTATTGTAGACTCAGTTCCTACACTGAGTAGAGCATGCCATCATCAATGCTTCCCTCCAGTAACCTTCTTTCAAGTCATCTTCGCGAACATAGTCCTGACCGCCTCCTTGAGTGTCCAATTTCTTTGTTCAGCAAGGCCATTTTGTTGAGGCATCCTTGGAGCTGACTTCTCATGAGCAATGCCAGCATCATCACATAAATCCATTAGTGGACCGTTGCAAAACTCAGTTCCGTTGTCAGATCTGATTCTTTTGACAGTGACCCCTTTGTTATTTTACACTTGAAGGATGAGCTCTAGAAGTTGGATCTTCAATTCATCCTTGGTTGTCAGCAGCCTTACCCAAGTGTATCTGGAGTAGTCATCTACTACAACCAGAGTGAACCTTTTTCCTCCAATGGTAGGTGGCTTGACTGGTCCAAATAGATCCATATGAAGAAGTTCAAGGATCTTGTCTGTGCTTGCTATGATGGTTTGATTCTTCAATGAAGCTTTAGTTTGCTTTCCCATCTTGCATGCTCGGTAGACACCTTCTTCTTTCTTAAAATTGACTTATGGTAGCCCTTCTACAAGTTTGTGTTTAGCATGATGTCCGATTGACTGGAAATTCAGGTGGCTAAGCCTCGTATGCCATAGCCAGTTGACTCCTTCTTGGGATGAGCTTGCTGCGATAAGGCATGTGTATAGCTTTCCACTCTCCCAATCCACATATTAGAGACTTCCTTTCTTTACACCTTTCAGCACAGTCTCTTTGGAGTCTTTGTCATTGATCCAGCAGTCATCTTCTGCAAAAGTCACCTCATATCCAGACTGGATAAGCTGACTCACACTCAGCAGATTGTAGTTGAGGTTGGTGACCAGGATACATCATTGATGATAATTCCATTGCTCTTCAAGCATCCTTTGCTGATTACTCTGCCTTTTGAATCATCTCCAAAACTGACAAGTGGTCCTCTTGTCATTCTCAGTTTTGGGAGAAGATTACTGCCACCGGTCATGTGAGTTAAACATCTACTGTCTAAGATCCATGTTCTTTTCTTCTTTTTAGATTGACCTTGGTGACTTTGTACCTGCATAACATATCAAGTTAGACAAAAGGTACTTGTGTTTTGGCGGGTCCTGCAGGGTTAGTGTTATGGATCCATTTTTTAGTAATCCATACTTGGTTCACCTTATATCTAGGCGTTGCACAGTCCTCTACCTTTCTCTTCCTTTTCAAATGATTTAAGCTATTTCTATGCATGCTTGGGGAGAGAAGGTGAGTGTATAAAACCTGACCTAAAACTGAGTTTCTTAAAACTGAGTATCTAGGAACTGACTTCCTAGGATCTGACTTCCTCGAAACTGAGTTTCGGTTGGGTTCTTGTAAATTTGGTCCGGAGTGTGTAGTCTCTCTAGTCCTAAAGTTAGAGTGTAGGTTGGACTGAGACCTCGTATAGATGTTCTTTCTATACAAATAAGTTCTGTTCTCATGAGTTGAGGACCTCGGATTCCAAGAGTCCGGAAATGAAACTGACTTTCTGTAAAGTTCATTTTTAGCTGTTGAAGTGGGTTTTTTTAAGTAATGAGCATATTGCTTACCCCACTTCTTAGATATGATGTGCTTTGTCTCAGGTTTGTTTGACTTAAAAGTTAAATCTTTTCTAAGCTTGGGTGTTGAGGTCAGTTTTAAAACTGACAGTCCCCTTCTTTCGTCATTAGCCTCAGAGGAATTCTTGTCCTAACTGACTACTCCTTTACCTAACAGCTTGACTTCTAAACTGGAATTCTTCATAAAGTGATTATTCGAGACATTCCCAATTTCTAAAGTAGAAGTCTGATTGCTCGAGTTATTCTCTGTAAAGACTAATCCTGTCCTATCAGAGGAATGTATTTATAAACATAGAGCTTCTAAAACTTTTCTAGTACTAGAGTAGAGTGAACAGATAAGTTTTTGATCACTAGCAATTTTCGGTTTATGAGATGTGCATTCTTCAGAAATATATTTAAACGATTCAAGTAACACAGAATGCTCTTCTCTAAGTTTAGTCAAGTCTTCACTTACTGACTTTGATCCTTGGATCTCTTTAGTCAGTTTTGAAACATTCAGTTTCAGTGAAGCATTTTCACATGCCAAGAAATTTTTTAATACATAAAACTTAGCAAATTCTCTATGCAAAGTTTCAAGAGTAACATCCTGTAAATCTAAGCAATAGGATTCAGAGTTATCTTCAATGCATGCTATAGGAATAGAAACTGAGTTAGAAATGTGTACCGGAGTATTAGACTCTGTTTCAGTTTCTTCCTCTTCTTCAAGCTATGCCATCAGCACCAGGAAGGCTTCTTCCACCGCCTTATCATTTGTAGTGTAGTAGCCATCGTCATTGTCTGAGATGTAAGGCAACTCAGTTCTGGTAAGCATGGCCTTAGCAACTGCTTTGGAGGCTTTCTTTTCGAACACCCTCTTTAAACGCTCCCTTTCCTCCTTAGAAACGAAAGGGCACTCGTACTTGAGGTGATATGGAGAGTTGCATTCAAAGCAACCTCTGGGAGGTCTGTCGCTGAACTTTAGTTCACTTGACTGTGAACCTTCCTTTTTGGATTTGAATATCTTAAGAAGTCTAGTCAGCTTCCTAATTTGCTCTTCAAGCTCTTCAACTGAGCTCTCTTCCTCCTTTTTCTGGTAGGAAGGTGTTGGTGCTGACTTGGATGTGGACGTCTATCTGGAAGATCTGTCAGCTTAGTAAGGCTTTTGAGGCCTTCTCTTAAACTCCTTTTTTTGCGAAAAAGGCAGCATCTCGTTCAGGATGTGTGCTGACACTTCACACTGCTTCATTTCTGTTCACGATTTGAGTATCCCATTCGTGGGCTTGAAGCTGGGCGAACACATCCTTGGTCGTCATCTGGGAGAGATCTTTCTCCTTCAAGCTGGTAGCTTTGACGAACCAATCCTCCTTGGGCATCTTGGAGAGAATTTTTGCGTTTATATCAACAATTTCATATGTTCTCCCCAAGTTTTTCAGGTCGCATATAATAGCATTGAATCTTGCTTTCATTGATTTGACATTTTCACCAGGAAGCATTTGGAAAGATTCATACTTATCCATACAGTTTTGAAGCTTATTTCGCGTAATCTGCGCTGTTTCTTGACTTGGTGAGCCGAGAAATTCCCACATCTTTTTGGCGTTGTTGTGCTCTAAGACTTCAAAAACCAGTGGCGCTGGTAAGGATTGTAAGATGAGCTCCATGGCCACCGCATCCAGCTGAAAATGAACTTTGTCATCATTTGTCCATTCTGCATAGGGCTACTCTACTATTTCCTGACCTTCTGTTCCTCCGAGCTGATTATTCACCTTAGTGACATTTATTGGTCCAATAGATAGAACCTCTGCCATTTTTGGATATACATTGTTCAGCATGATCAAAGAGCATTTCTTCCATATCTCAAAATCTTTTGATGAGAACTTTGGAAGTTTTGTGATCTGGGCCATCTCTGTGTACCTAAACTTAAACACACAAAACAGAAACCAGGTGCAGAAAAATAGAACCAAGCACAAAAAAATAGAGATCTGGTCCTAAGTGACTTAACACAACCTTATTCTGTGAGAACCTTGGCGCGTGATACCACTTGTTGGTCCCGAAATCAGAGTGCAAAATGTGCAGCGAAAGGTTTTGTGTATGCAGAAGAAGTAAAGATAAGCACAAGCACTGGTTCTTTCAAACAGAGCAAAGTCAGTTTTGTGTGTAGTCAATTTAAGCTTAAGTCTCTGTTCCATCTTAAGTCAATTTCACAGTGTATACTCTTCAATACTTGGACATGTATTGAAGGTTTAAATAGTTAGTTTGTGAAACAGAAAAACAGAGCAAGTATAAGGAAAGCAGTAAAGCAGCACACAGAGATTTATAGTGGTTCGGTTGATATCCTACATCCACTCTTCAGACCCAAGGTTTGGATATTTACTAAGTGAATACAAGCCTCCTTACGATCCATACACAGTCCGTGGCACCTCCGTCCTCCAGTCAGATGTGGCACTTGCCAAGGAACTCCTTGTAGACTCAGTCTTCTGGTTGAAGTGGAGACGCACCCCGCAGCCTCCTTCCAGGTGGGTGGATGTTTACCAATTCTTCACAGAATGGTTGGATGTTTAGAGGTTCTTCCTAGAACTCAGGTGGCTGGCATACGCGCGTGATTATCAGAATCCCAGACTAGGAAACTGACTGTGATAAATATATTTCAGAAAGATATATTCACCAAACAGAGCCTCATCTTAAAGCTTCAACCTCATGCTAGGACAAGATAGCACGGTGGGTAACTTGAGTTGGAGACTCAAGTCTCATGTTTGCAACATAGAAAACTCCGAGAGAGATTTAGTGGGAGAGATGACCTGAATATAACTTTTGTCTCTTAGACTAGTAGATTTTGAATTCTGTTCAGGTAACCTGTTAAGGTTGAGAGGGCAGGTCTTTATATAGAGAAGAGAGCCTATGGCAATTTGAGTTTATATCCGTTAGACAAATAAATCCAGACGTTAGACTCATGGATTATATTGTCCAATCCTAGCCAATGCCTTAGGTCTCATTTCTGCTCTGCCCATTCTCAGTGTACTATACACTAACTTTATGTGAGACTCCTTTACAATCCGAGGAACCCAGTTTGGATAACCTCGTACTGACTTAGGCATTTTACAAATATCTGAGTCTGACTGAAGCTTCTTATACTGACTTTTGAGCGTCATTATAGCTTAGCCCTCATATTGACTTCCCATGGTCAGTATGGTAAATCCTCATACTGTCACACCCTCATACTTTCAATAGGTGATGCAGCAGTATGCAAAGGATGATCAATGGAGCATAGCCGACAATGTTGAGCAAATTGATCATGATACGCAGATGCATCCAAAGTAGAAACTGATGATTATAAGGTTGACATGGAAAAAGGAATGTAACATTAATTGAACCAAGCAAGGCGAGAAATATAGCCGCATGGTAGAAGTATCTAAGCAGTGAAAACACTTATGCTCGGGGCTGTCACCAAGAAAGACACAAGGCTGATAGCGCGTTTCGCAACGCGCTAAACTTCAAGTGTACAGACCACTACAGACAGCAAGTAATATTTTATCGAACACGAAGATTGCAGGCTCGAAGTACAATCAAGCACTAAAACATGGATATATTACTACTATGTAGACGAACCGATAAGTAAGTTGTTTATCTATCCTAGGCAATGTTGAAAAAAAAATATTTAAAAAGAAAGAAAATAAAATTATTGAGTTGAGAAAATAATGGAGAAACAGGATTCCAGGGCAATCCACCATGAAGAACTATTAACCATAGTTATTCAATCCAATTCCAATTTAATTTCCAAAAATATGAGTTAATCTCATTTATGTTATCAGATGATTCTCTCGAATTCTAAACCATAACTTGGATATAAAAGACCTAATGATTCCTCTCGGATGCGCAAGAAGACTTTTACTCTTGATAAAAACCTTAGATTTTTAAACCCTTTAATAATTCAAATTCCTCTCTGACATTTAATTTATTAAATCTGACTATCTTGCATCTAATTTATAACCTAGACCTCTCAGTTCAAAAATTACCAATTCAATTTACCATCAATGATCAATATCAAGTAAACAATGAAATCTCAGGCATAATCAAAATATGAATGGAAAAGGAAAATCAAATTAAATACACAATTGTAAACGTTCAACAAAGTTTCAAAACCCTAGAATCCACAGAGGACTTAGCCAGACATGCTAAGTTCCACAATCACAGAGTACACAAGATAAGAAAGCCAAAGAAACATGGAACCGATAACCCGAAGTCTTCATTCTTGAATCCTTAGCCTTCGTACTTTTGAATTCTTTTCTGGTCCCTTTTCTCTAGGTTTCCTCGCTAAAAAATAATGATAAAAGATGTGTTTTTCGCCCTTGGACTCTCTATTTATATCTATCACCTTAAGATCTAAAAAGATATGGGATGTGGACCGAAAGTTCGTCAAAATAACCCGATTGCCAACCCGTAAAATAGAATTAGTGATCGCCATTTTGTTAACGGGTCGCCGAAAATGTGCCGAGCCTTTTACAACTTCGGCGACCTGGATGCATTTTCGGCGATCGCAGATTTTGCAATCCCGATTGCCGATTTTGTCACGAATGGAAATTCCGGCCTTTCTTCGGTCTTTTCTCACTTCTTCCTTTCCCTGATGCATGCTAGCATCGATTGGCCTCATGGTACTTAGTCAAATCCAGAAATCAACTCAATTGTGCATGAAATCTGCATAGACAACCAGAAACCAAACCAAACATAACAATTTCCAAAAGAATAGAAATAAAGCACAAAAACATCATGTAATGATCTAATCTAAGGCAAATAGTCAGCAAATTCACATCAGCAGAATGCACAAAATGAGTGTTTATCAACCCGCCAAACTTTAACTATTGTTCGTCCTCGAACAATGAGGAAAAACAAACTAAAGAAAAGGATAGACATGAGGGGTGCATTTATTGATCAAAAACTGTTTCAGACACAAAAAGGGGTTGTGATTCCTGCACCAACAACTGCAACAATCGTCAATTTAATACAATCAATCTCAGTTTCAATCATAATCTCTAGAAATCTGCTTCTCACAGGATAGTGTATCACTCATTTTTACTCAAAATGTAAGAAAGCCTAGTGTATACTCTCAAATTGTCAACAATAAAACTTCCCTACCATAGGCTTTCTTATCGTCTAAACTCTCCACTGACTCTGGAAATGCTAGAACAAAGATCAAAAAGGTCTTTATTTTTTGTTCTAATGTAGGCACATTGGTGAAGGGTATGGAATATTTTGCTAAGTAACTACACATATTCATCCTTATAACTCCATTCACACAGATATCCTCATCACATACCATACTCATTGAATGACCAACTCATATAACTGCTAACAACACTCTTTTTTTTATGTGTATACCTTTGAATATACCATACTACGAGTCAATTCAAAACACTTGTGCATACATTTTGCACTTTATTGGGCTACACATTGGTACCCTTTTTTTATATATACTTATATGTATAGACACTTTTGACTCTATTGTCCACCCAAAGGCTTTTTTGGACTCTATACTAATATAAAATTCCTAACTCCTACAATTTTCACCAAATGACATCAACAGATACCCATATACTTCCATCCACACCTCCTATCATCCGGTTTAGAAAGAAAAGGTTTAATGGCTCAACGGGTTTAACAAAGGATTATGCAGTGGGTTAGTGTTTGGGTTTTAATGAGGCTTATGAAATGATGGCCTAAGATCATTTCTAAGTTTATGACATTCCTCTTGCAATTTTGAGAGAGAAACCAGAGCAAGTTCTATAGGTAAAGTGCACAGTGACACACTCTCAACCAAACGAACACAGACTCAAATTCTCACAGGCTAAGCATATCCTAGAGGCCAAGGTCAATTCCACAATATATGCATCTCATCAACTCATATGAAATCATCAGTACAGGTTTCACGAGAAACAAAGAGTTGTCATCACTAACTTTGATCAATAATGCAGATATAACCCATACCAAACCATTTAATCCCAATGCACAAAGTAATAGAGTTCCCAAGTATAGGCCAACTAGGTATTTAAATTAAAGCAGTAAAACTAAACTAAAACAGAAAGCAGAAACGAAACAATTTCACTGGTTGCTGGTTCCAATTAATACATCAGGTGCAGTCTCCCAAGAGATAACAATAAAAACAAATAAAGCAAAATAAACCAAATAAAAAAAAGAAAACAGGAAAAATGAAAAACAAAAGAGACAAAAGAAAAGGGAGAAACACACATCCCTTGATCACATGCCCCTCCCCGAAACTTATTCGATACAAAGAAAGAATAAGTTTGTGGGGAAAAAGATCACTGGGGTGTGTGTGAAACCTCGGTGCATCCTCACTGCGGCGGTGGCCAGTGCTGTGGGAAGTGGGCCATAAATTGACACATCTGTTCCTCGGCCTCCTACTGCTACTGCCATGCCGTCTGCTG
This sequence comes from Plectranthus barbatus, assembly GCA_026898455.1. Taxonomy (NCBI): domain Eukaryota; kingdom Viridiplantae; phylum Streptophyta; class Magnoliopsida; order Lamiales; family Lamiaceae; genus Plectranthus; species Plectranthus barbatus. The sequence continues at coordinate 12,422 of JAPKLW010001616.1, read as the reverse complement.
CTGTGCCCACTGAGCCTGTTGCTGCTCCCAGTGGGTCTGCTGCATCGCCTGGATCTGATTGAGTTGGGTCTACTGCTGGTCAAACTGACTCTACTGTAATGCCCACTGCTGGCACTGATCGTCTCAAATGATCTCCTAGCCTCCCAATCCTGGTGCTGCTCCTCTTCGAACGAGTGGCACTTGACAGCATACGAGGCCTGAGCCTCGGACAACGCCTGGAGTTGAGCGCTCCAGTCTCTCCACTGCTACTTAAGGTGACTGAGCCTCTCCTTGAACGCCACACGGTGTGTACGACGCTCATAAAAACTCGACATCTCGCCCGAAGTACTATGAGACGTCTCACCCTGCTCTCTCCTAGGTGGCTGCTCCCTGTGGGGTGGCTCCTTGTCGGTCTCATGCCCAGTATCGCCTGCATCATCTTCCTCTAATTGGGGACCCCCATGCTCTGCCTCGGCAGCCCGAATTGCATCTAGATGGGCAAGAGTGTCTAACTGCCAGTTTGCTCGATAGCGCCAAAGTCCTACATTAGTGAGCTTGGAGTTCGGCAGCGGGAAGTAGGGCAGTGAGCGCAGGCAGAAGTAGTAAGGAGGGCAGGTTGTCTGAATGAATCTGAGGTTGGCTGATTGTTGCTAGGTGAGCAGCTCGACCGGCTCTGGCTGCAGACGACTCAGATCAATGTTCAGCACAAGAATGATTCGGGTCCATAGACCCCCAATACAGATCGTCCCTTTGTTGGCTGAGGATGCTCGGCTGGACTGTTGCAGAAATAGCTATGCAAAGTTCAGGTGCTTCTGGTGCACCATGCAGTATAAGACCATCAGCTCTGCATCTCTCATGGAGCTGTTGTCCTTCCTGGCGAAAATTGTGTGGGTCAAGATGCGGTGGATGATCCGAAAAATGGGGTTCCAAATCATGGTGGCCTTGCATACGCCCAATGCCCATGCAGGGGCGGTAGGATAACAGATCAGAGGCCAGAAGGCCTTCGAGTCAAAATCAAGGGGTTTGGTATGCTCCCCAATGTTGGGCACTCCAAATGCCCGATTGATTTCCTGGGTTGTGATGTGGCGGTCTCTGTTCATTGCCCAGAAATCAGCTCCAGCCGGCGTGTTTCGCCCCACAGTAGTGAGCGAGATTGTGCTCATGACCTCCAAAGTCAGCCGTGGGTAGGTGGGGGTTCCAAATTCAGAATAGGGCCCCACCCAATTCCATCAAACAACTACTTTACGTTATCATATAACCCCAACGTTCTGAGTGCATTTAGATCGATGTAACGGGTTCCTTCGACCCCTCGTTCAACCAGCCTTGCAAATCTTTCCAAATATTCTACCCCTGTAGCTGAATGCTGATAACTCCTTATAGGAGTTATTATTTTAGTATTTTCTTGGTGTCTTTTATGTTCTTTTGAGTGTTTCTAACCCATTTTAAGTTGTTATTGTGTTGTATTTACCTTTGTTTGCATTTAGTGTCTTGTATAGTTGTGTTTTGCTGTTTTTAGTTGTTTTGCAAGGAAAAATAGTGAGATTAACCAAGTTCCAAGCAAAAGGAGTGAAAGAGTAATCTGCTGACTGGTATGCTAGAGCATAGGAGTGGCTTTACTGGGAGCTGAGAGACAACACCACGGGGGGACCACTTTGCTGTCACAAAAGCAAAGGTGCTTTTCAGAGTTGTTTCTAGCTTAACAAGTGTCACTCAAATTTTGTAGACAGCACACAAGGGCAAAACAGGCAGCACACACTTTGTTGGATAAAGTAGGGCACAAGAAAAGGGGTTTTGAACACAATTCTATAACAAGTAAGCCACAATATTAGAGAGAGGAATTTTTGGGGGTGCAGCGCAGAGATGGAGGAAGAAGAAGAGCAGCAGCAGCTGGACACCCTGCTCCTTGTTTTCTTTCAGCTGCTGGTTTTCTTGCATCTCTAGTTTATATTTTTAGTTGATAGAATAGATGATAGTTGGATTTTAGCCATTATTATTTATTTTGTTTTTAGTTTAAATATGAACTAAGTTATTTTGCACTTGGGTTGTGGATTCTTGATTTGATCTTGAATATATGTTAATGCTAGGTCTTGCTGAAAATCTTAGTTTGTTTATGATTTTGAAATGATTGTTCTCTTGAGCACGGAAGTGGACAGAGAAATGTCACCTATTGAGACCGAAAGGAGATGTAGGTTGAGGAAGTCATAAAAATTTGTATTTCCTACATAGGAATTGATGTATGTTTATTTCAACACACAACCGAGTTAAATTTATCAATCCGGAATCTTTCCAATTCGCTCTATAGAGTACTATCTATTTATATGGAATTTA